>UYYA01001124.1:0-21767 GCA_900624975.1 Angiostrongylus costaricensis | reverse complement strand
ACTCTAGAGGCATTCTGGATTAATTCCAAGAATCCGAAAATGAACCGCAGGGAAGAATGCCTCGTTATCACGCGCGATATTGGTCAGTATATAAACCTGTTGTTCTGATGGGAGGAACACATTACGCTTCCATGTGAATTTGGTGCGGTCGGTCTTCACGCGACATACTCAGTGGAAGACTCATAGAAAGCGGTGAGTGTGCAGAGCTATGCTAAATGTGATTGAAATCTTGGTTTAGCGTTTTCTCTGTTTAGTTATGGAGGTGTTTCGTCGATTGGATTGCTGTCAACTTGTCCCTTCTAGGCTCTGAGGAAGGTGAAATCCGCCGAAACGTCAGCTTGTGCGTAAATAAAGAAATAAAATAGCACCTCGTGTTTGCTGAACAGAAGTAGAAAGATATATTCAATCAATGCCGAGGTTAATAGAAAGTCGGACTTGGGAGTTACTACAAATTTATTTGTTAAGTTTTATCTGCTGGGGTTATGAAAGTGTTTGGCTGAGTAGATCTCATTTCAATTTGACCTTTCCATGCTTTGAAGAAGGCGAAACCGCCGAAACGTCAGCTATTGTATCCTAATAAATATTGAAGAAAAACATTCAATGAACAAAGTTCGCCACTAGCTCACCTATGCTTTTTTAAAGATAAAAGGCACCATCACTTCCGAAAATGCACAATTTTGATTTAAAGATTTTGGAATGGGCGCACTATCGTTGGTATCCCGAAAGGTACCAATTATTACTAAGTGATGGCAGTTTTATTAAGCATATCAGTGTTGGTTGATAACAAAAATAAAATATTTCAAGAAAATAGTGCCACACACGAATTGTTCCTAACTGGAGTTTCATCTACTTTTTCTTTTTCAAACATTTCCCCTGCAGCGACTGCAAGATTCGCAAATCAAACGATCCGAAGAGAATGTCTTATCAGACGTCGGCCTCACTGTTGACACCAAGGTGCTATAGCGCTATATTAAAAACAGATATCACTTTGAAATCGTAGAGCGGTCAAGCAAATAGAAGGTGTAGTCGCTATCAACAAGACTTTGAAGTTGTAACGTCATGTCTTTATTGTTCTAACGTTGCTGTTCAGCACACGATAGTGCACATAACTGGGTAGGGATAGACTACACCAAACAGCTTGAGCAAAATAGATTTCCATTCCATGCTTTGGTGCTTTTAGGAGAATTCATTTCTGAAAACATCTATTTGAATGGGTTCTCTAAGAGTGGACTATCCATCCATTCCTTATGAGTGTCAAACTACAATCTTGCTCGGAAAGAATGACACCATGATTAACCCTAACTGAAAAGGATTTCGATGTTCCTAACGAAAAGCCATGCCTAGAAGCTAAAAATCGTCGCCGTTCTAAAAGAAATCTAAACAATATCTGGCCGACCTCCGCCTAATCAATAACGACCGGCCAGCGCCTATGAGAACAGGAAATATGTGCCTTAGAAATTTTATACCAGCTCTCCATTTAAGGTAGCTTGTGCAGTCGTCATTGTGCATGGAGACTGAAAATGCGCTGGTGACCGCATAAGTCTTTATGAAGGTAAACATTTGGTGAATCAATGGATTTCGGTATTCGTGGAGAATCAGTGCGATAAAGTTGGAAATTTCGCATTTTTCCCAGCAGTATTATGTTAACACTGGGACAACAATAACTATGGTACTGGGATACTTGCAAAACATGGACCCCAGGAAAGATTCAAACCCGCGATTACCCTTTCCGAGGCTGAATACTGATGGGTTATGTAGAAAACCGGGTGAGAGAAAAGCAGACAATGGCCTCAGTGGTGCGGTTGGTAAAACGTGAGCCCCCGGAAAGGGTAACCGTAGGTTCGAATCTCTCCTGGGGTCTAAGTTTTGCGAATATCTCAGCAACATAGTAATTGTGTCTCAAATAATACCTTGTCGTTAACAATAATAATAGGTAATGAATAGAAAGTGAAACATTGTAACATAGAATGATTTAAACGCAAAGCATCCAGCGTTGAAATATTTCTTAAAGATAAACCATGTCTTAGACTACATCAAACCTGGTCTTGCGATGACGTGTGGAGACAACCGATGTATCAGGTGAGCAATTTTATCCTCCCAGGTTAGTTTAGTATTGACTTGTTGACCAGCGGCATTGAGTTTTTAGTTACTGCACGATGCGGAGTATACAGCAAGCATTTGTATGTTGCAGAACACTTCTAAGCACATCAACAAGCTGATGCAAGATGAGCAAATGACACACACAATTCTGTGGAGCATGCTTGCTTTGAGAACTGTGGTACTAATTCAACGAAGGACGCCCCAACTGTGAATACTGTTTCATCAGACAATAGTTATTAAGAACAGGTACATTGACTTTATATCAATTTACATAAAACGTTCTTAAGCGAGAAGTCATAGTCAGTGTTTCTTAAAGACTAATATTAATACTCTGCTGAAATCAAACACAGTATCCGCAGGTCTTTGGACATTGTTGCCTCATCAACGTCAAATATGCCGTGTTCGTGCAAAAGCTGGCCATTCGCGGGCAATCAGAGACTGCTGTAGTGGGATTAACGAGATCCCGACAACCTAAACAATATAAAATCGAGCGAAAGGTTGCTTATTCCACTCAAAAGCACATTCCCTGTGTCGCTACGTCTCTCTAAAGACTTAGTTTCCCACAAATTATTGAGGATCGCGATGTTCATAGCGCAAAAGAGGTGAAAAATCGACAATAAAGCTGGAAACTGAAATCTAATAGAAAGAAACACATTTTGATGCTTGGTAAGCTTGCCTTCCCTTACTGTACTTTGTTGTTCAAGCCAATCAATGAAAACTAACTTGAAGCCGTGGGTGAAGTTGACGTCGTATTTAACGTTCCCGGACATCTGTTACAAGTTCTGGGACACTGTTGCGTCATCAGCGTGTAGTAAACTGAGTTATTACAGAGATACGCCAATCTTGGACAGTCAGACACGCCAGTACGTGGATTTACACAGTCGACACAAGCTACAACTATTCTACTAACGAATGTAATTTTTAAGAATTGATAAAGGTTAAGCGTTAAGCTATATTGGTTGCAAATGCCAATTTCAAAACAACTAGAATTGTTGGATGTGAGGAACAATCATCTGTAGGATCTGTCATGCTGTTGATAGTCAAGTGACTTAGTGGCCGTCTGTAAGCTCTCCATTTGCACTTGTGGCAAGCAAGAGTAACCCAATGGGTTCTTTTGGTTCTAAGGGTTCGTAGAGCACCATATACTTTTTCTAGGGTTTTAGTAAGCAACTCTAGCCATCGGATTAGTGATCTTCCTGCCAGGCGTCTGACATGCCGTGGAATTAAATCGGTGGCGGCTTTTGCCCATCTGTTATCGCTTAGAACCGTTACTTTTCCGGAGCAGTTGATTTTCGACAATTTAAATATGAAGCGGCGCCTCTGATCTTGCGTACTTGATATGGGCTTTAATTTCGGATATCCTGTTTTACTTACATGATACGAAATACCCCTAGTGTTTAACTCGCGACTGCGAGTTCAATAGGTTTGATCTTTCACCCTGCTTACGTGGAGACGAGGTTCCCAACGCACACATTAAGCCAGGAAGAATTCTCGCAATGTGCCCTTTTTAGTTCTCCTTACAACATCCTCGACGATCTTGGAAGCTCTCTTAGAACTTCTTTTCCTCTTGGTCAATTCAGAGGCTAAATCGCTTCGTGCTGTCTTCCCGACCTGTATAGAAGCGGCTAGAGCGTTCGAAGGCATTCATATCGTTGACCGTGAATGGGTCACACGAAACCAATCCGCTTCTCATGAACATCGTTTTTGTGAGACTTAGTCAAAGACCAATCTTTCCTCGGGCTTTATCAGAGTCGGTAATCATTCGCTTCGTTTGGCTAACGTGCAATAATATCATCAGCAATGTAAAGATGGCATAATTGCCGACCATCGATTTTCACTCTCATTTTTCCCATTCCAATGTTATCATTCCGATCGGATTTGAATAAATTTGGCGTGATGGCATTGCGCTGTCGAATCCTTCTCTTTATCGCCATAGAATTGTGATGTCCTTGTTGTGAAAGTTTTATATAACCCACGAATAATCTTTATCCACCGAGTAGAGACGCCTTGGCTATCCATGACCGCTTCTTTTTCAACTGAGTAAAGACGTTTCTACATTGGTGAAATGTGGGACAAAGAGGTTTCTTGTACTCTCGAGATACTTCAGTGAGTCGCGTTATCGCGTGGATGGGTGTTTTATCGCATTAAATCTTTTTCAAAACCCTGCTCGCTCATAAGACTCCCCTTCGTTCAGTCCTCTGTCAGTTCTGTTTAGGATGACATGAGTGAAGAGTTTATAGACGATAGACCACAAGCACTTAAGGCAATAGTTGCCGTTATCGCGTAGGTCACGTTTTTGCACAATAACACGGTCCTGCTGGTCTTCGGTTAAATGGGAGCCTTGTATTCCAACAGGCAATGTGTGAGAAGTCGATTCAGTGTATTGATGATGACTTGGGGAAGGTTCTTAGGTACTCAGATCTTATCATATCGGAATAGCATTTTGGATTTCGGAAGTGAGAAACGATAGAACGACATCTTGCTTTATCTTACATGAATGGAGTAGGAAGTGGCACTTGTAAAAAAAGAATCATACTGCTAGTTGGAAATGATTTCCTCGTTTTCCCACTTAACTAATATGGACATCTGAATGAGGCTATCCTGGCCTTATCTTCAGAAAGTTCCAGTGGCGTTTACTAATGCTCTGAGCTTCGGCCATTAATGCTGCTCTTCTCTCTTTAAGATCTCTTTCATCGTCTTTCTCCACTATTTCGCAAGTTCGGATTTAATTGTATGATTGGCCTGTGCTTGTAAAATGCTACACTGACGTATTAGTTTGAGTGCCCTAGAAGAGAAAGCCTTTTTGTGATTTTCGAACTTACAGCTTTCATAACACTAACGCGAAGATGTTGAACAAGCCGCTTGTATCCTTCGTCGACTTTATTAACAATGGAATCTTTTCACGAGCTGACTAATGATTTAAGTAAGTTCCAGTTTATTATCGTTTTGGGTCTTCGCCTTTTGGACTTAGAGGAATTCTCACCTTTCTGCGATAAATGGAACCTTACATGAAAGTAATGGAACCTGTGCAAGTTCATTTAGTGTGCTTCAGTATTGTCATCGTCATTGATTGATGTGGGAACGTATAGAACGAGCATTTGCCTAAGCCCGTGTAGATCTGCATCTCGCGAACTGCAAGCCTCTGATTCGTATTACTGGTCATTTAAAGCAGTCGATGTTCGTGGCCACACCAAAGTACACCAGAGCGATGATGTCGCTGACTCCATCGTTATACGTCCCGAGGAGCAGCCCTTCTTTGGTACTATATACGGCGTTAAATAGGGGTCTCACTTCTATGGTGTCCTTCCTAAACCTCTTAGTTTGACACATTAGGTCATCAATGAAGAATGCAAATGATGCCGTTCGTGTGTTATAAGCAGCGATTTTAACACCGTTCACCGCAGACTTAGGCAACCTATAGGTTTCTTGACGTCTTAGTAATCTCTTTGTCTTTATTCAACTCCGCAGTATCGAAACTCTTTCAGGGTCAGGAGAACGAAGCCTATTTCTGTGTTTTGCTGTGTTTGGCGTTGGATTCACACCTTATAGCTTGCTGACCTTTAAACGCGGAGATTGGGTAGGCTCGTAAGTAGCATGCTACTTTCTCTCTCGGGATAGATGAGAAGCTTATTTGTTGGAGGGCATTCCCAACCACCTTCAATATTGTCTTCCTCTCGCATTTTGGTTGACTTTTAGTCGGATTGACTCCTAGAATACAATCTATATATGTACGTCACACCCGCACATGCATGAATGATCATACCACGTAAATGGATAAGATGTGCGTCAACATGGAACAGTAGTAACAGCAACTGAGTCATCAGAATTCACCTTTGTTTTGTGAAATATAATGTTCTTTTGGTCTGAGAGCCGTCCCGTAGCGCTGTGGTTAGCTGATGCCTTTGATCAGGAAGCAAACGTACTAGTTCGGCCACCTACCCCTCGACCATCATTCTGCGACATCCACGAAGAACACGAAATCCTCAAGTTGCAGCGGAAAAAAACAAGCAAATGTTCGTTCAAAGACTTTTGTGGTCGATGATTGGAGGAAAACGAATCTAATCTAAAAGTGCTATGATACGCTCTGTAGATATGATGACGGGTCATGTAAAACAATTGTAACTTTTCTTAATCCATGTGAGAACTCACTTGGTGGCAACGTCACATTTCCTGTTCCCGGACATCTGTTACAAGTCATGGGACACTGTTCCGTCATCAGATTATAGTAAAGTGAGTTGTTGCAGAGATACGCCACTCTCGGGCAGTTAGATACACCAGTACGAGGATTGACACGATCCACACATGCTGAAAGGTTTCTACCGATACTTTGTTCATGCACACGTTAAAAACAAGTCTTTTTTAAGAGCAGGGTGTGTTGCGAAATATAACTCGCATAATGCTGAGTTATTTGCAAAACTCCGGACCGTAGGTGTCTGCGGTTGGGAAAGAACGCGCTATTGTCCTTTCCGGAGAGTAACGCGTTCACCACCACACCATGTGGGGCCTTCATGATTGTGATTAAAACAAGAGTCTTAGCTTAACTGGATCGTTGCCGATTTTGGCCCCCAGATCAATCTCGCTGACGGGTGATTGCTGTGGCATAGATCGATAGAACTAGCTGAGAGGCAGCCGATGCGAAGGACCCACATGGTGTGGTGGCACTCCTGGAAAGGGCAATAACGCGTTCGTTGCCCACCGCAGACACCTTCGGTCTGGAGTGTTGCAAATATCTCAGCATTAAGAAAGAATTGGGAACATTCACTTTCAGTGGTTCTAAGTCGAGCACTAGGAAAAATTGCAGACAATGATTATTGCCAAATGATCACTTCGTGATGCAAGTAGGAAATGCCAAAACCTTTCATCTCTTCAACGTTTAGTTAAATATTAAGATATGATGTTAATAATCCCATGTATAACTTGTGGTTCAAATTTGTTCTATCCATAATCTGTCGTAGACCGCGAGTTATAGTGTTCGATACCACCTCATGCACAGAAGGTAGTTGAGTTCTACACTGCCCACAACCAACCAAACCTACCATCAATTTGTGTACAAATTGTTGCCATAATTCTCTGGAAAAAATTCTCTCCGATCTACAAAGGAGAGGGGCTGCTTCTATTGTGAACAGATAGAAACGCAGCAATAGAACTGACTATCCAGAAATTCCGCGGAGGAAAATTCCACATTGAGCAATCTTCATGATAAAGACAAAATCCTCAAGCGACGACCATGTGGAAATCCGAAGAATTCCGTGTGTTATGGATGCGGCAGAACGAAGTGAATAGAAGAAGTGCTAAAATCCGCGCGACATGTGAATCCAGATCATAGAAATTAGTAAATTAAGCATTCCGTTAGGGTACTCCATGCAGGTTGGTATTTCTACGTGACGCTTTTTATGCTTTCATGTAGTAGCTATCAGGTTTGTTTTATAGAGGAAACCGTAAGTCAAGTCTTAGGTACATCAGAATCACATGACTGCAGGCCTTTGCCCGAATCGACACTCCGTTTGTGAACACAGCCATGAACTTATGTTTGTGTGCGATGATGTGTACACGAAAGAACGAGTCGCTCTCTTGAATACACCTGTGTCTTAGTGCATGTACGGTGTTTGTATGGTCGCCATGTCGTCATCTGGAGTCACGTAACTTCAAAGCTGATCGGCTCGATGAGCAATCATCATCAGATGAGCAGAATCAATCAGTATATAGAGTACGTCTTAATTATTCTCGACTGCTGAATTCCAGAGCGTAGTCGTTCTTTTTGATTATGTAGTTCATAGTCGAACTTCATACACACCTATGTTAGACATATCTGACTGTTTAAACAAACCCAGCTGCAAATTTTACCAGCTCAGAAATGCCTAATTCACGACATATTTGTTTTTCACTGGGCAATGTGGTGGAAAGTGAAGAGAAGCATGCAAATCGTTTATGAAGGATGAAGAAAGAAAACGAAACCAAGTGAGGCAAAATAAATAAAGAAAAATCCTCAAAAACTTACTTGAGGTACTAGTTGTTGTGGTAGTGGCGTTAATTATCTATAAAATATTAATTAAATAGCTATTTTTCAAAAACTAGCAGTTGCATCAGGCATCAGCCTCGTTTAATTTAATGCTTACGGTTTCTTTACTTTTTCTTTCTACCTGACCCATCATTACTGTGCGAATCCCAGCACTTCTTGTATTCGAATCGTTTTCCTCGCATTCACCGCCTACAAAGATGTTCGAACATTTCAGATGTTCTTTTAGCCGTTGGTTGACGATTTCGCCTTTTTTGTGAGCGTCTGCTGGTCGAGTCGATTCTCCTTGTGGGTTTGGAGTTAGTCTACCTAAGACGTTCTCACGTGCACTTGAAGGTAGCGTTGGGAAGGCGTCGAACTAGCACCTCGCTCTCTGATGGGCTGTATCGCTAACCACTGCGCTACCTTTTGCACTGTCAATAACGGAGCTGTCTCAGAATTTCAGAGCATTCACGCTCGATCATCATTCAACATGTCAATAAGAAAAGAAGACTGTAGAACTGTAAGCAGCTGCTTAATCCACACCAGAACCCGAAAACAATCGTTGGATGATGGTTGCCAGACAATGCAACGGATAGAAGAACTACTGAGAGCTGCGCGAAATATGAAAGCGGGTAATTTATGCATTTAATTGGATATGTAATGGTAATATTAGAGGGTGTAAAGAAAAACCGTTGAAAATACCGCTATTGATTAACCATTGAGTTTTCGCAGCATATTCGGCCGTTTACTGTCGCAATGCAAGTGGCTGTTGGTGACGGACAAATATCAGCAACACAAGCTAGATGAAAAGGCATCAGTGTCTTAAAAGCTACATATTTTCGGTACAAATTATGAAACATTTTAGTAAACTTTTAAAAGCAGCTTTCTCCAGTTACTATGAATTTTAGAAAGAGACAAATAGACTTAAGTTCTGCTCTATACTTTTTACAGAAACCTTCGTTCGTTAACGTTTAAGAGCATTCATATTTTTGAGCGTGATATAGATTTGAAAAAAAATCCAGATCTTCTGCTGGATCTTCGAAAGATTTCAATTTGAAAATATTTAAGTTTTCTGATTACCTTACTTGCATTCATTCAACTTAGACACCTTAAACAATTTGCCTCATATCTACCAGTTGTAGCTACACTTACGTCCTGTTCCTCCATTAACACAGCTTTGGAGCTGAGGCTGAATCAGATGAATGCATACAATCAGCAAAAAGAAAGCAAGCATTTCAGTTCTTCTTCAATCTATAAGAAGACACAATGGAATAGAGTCGAAAGGACCAATTGAATGTTAGAAAGTTTTTTTCTACGAGCTCGAAGCTTTAGTTCTAACGCAGGAAAAAAGAGGTTCTGCTTCAGTGTCATGCAGTAACAGTAAGCTGCATAGAAGCGAGGCCATCGAAAGGACAGTAGATGGTTATTGTTTTGTCATTCCACTTATACTGCTGTGCTACTCATTGGCTGTGAAAACATTCCTAATGAATTGCGTCACTCACTGAACTACTTTCCTGTGTCAATTTATTCATCACCGGATACGAAAAAAAAATCGCAGAGTGAAGAAGTGAAGCTGTGCCGATACTGCTGTTGAGAAAGGGAAAACAATTCTATGTACAGTCTCGATTCTTCTGCTTTCTATTAAAATTTCTCTTTCATGTAGCATTCTTTCTCCTTCATCCTTTTTGATCTCTCGACTACTAAAAGCAAATAAACTGTTATCAAACTGTGGACCTCAAGACGATAGAGGAGGGAATCTTTACAGGGGGAATCGAACTAAAGATGATATGTTCATCTTCATACCAATTTTTATTCTCTGCTGTTTTTCGTTTACTTAAAAACTGATGAGTTTTTCTCCTGTTGTCGTGTCGAGTGCAGCAAATCTTCAGCTTATTTTTGTTTCTAGCAGAAGTCAGTACTGAGCTTTTCTTATAATACAATCTTCAACAACTTCATATTGTGACGGTTATGTGAAGTGGGAAGAAAGTCGCTCTAGACACCAGCTTAAGTAACCCTTCAGAGCACCCAAACTAGCCACCGATCTATGTTGCTTCTGGAATGTCTTAAGCCCTTTAAGCTTGTTTCTGATTTAATTACAATTTAATAAAGCCACTCACTCGAAAATTTTTGTACTCTTATAAAAAACCATCAACCACGTTAAGAACACTGCGCACTAATCGCAGAGTGTGTGAACGGTGTCTTCTGAAATATAACCTACACAGCCAACTTCTAGCCGGAATTCAAGCCTCCGATCTTCGAAATCTACCTCACCTTCTAGGTGGCGAAAGTGTTCACGAAGTTATCTATGTAAGATATATCACTATTCAGAGCACTACAGCAGTGAACAAATTTGAAATGAAAATCCTGTGAAGTAGCTCTATGCATATCTCCTAATATTTGTTCGTACGTGCTTGTTTGAACAGCAATTTTGAGATAATAAAAATATACCAATCAGCAATTTCAACAACCTTTTTTAAACAAAATTCAGTTAGAACACTCCATGACAGACAAGTTTCCGAAAGTAACGGTTTCGTTCAAAAAATGTGATAATTTGCTATCCATGAACTTCGACTTGAAGCGCTTCAATAGAATATTCTAATGCAAAGTGTTTCGAGGAACGCGAGTAAATCTAAAACGTTGATGATTTTTTCCTAAACCATAAGAAGAAGCGTTAATACCGCTGCTTTGACCACATGCTTCTCAATGACGTTAATGATTTCATTGAAACACTTTATTAGGCAAACAAAATAGTTTTTATCACTTCGACTCACAAGAGAGGTGAGGGTGGGTGACCGAAGTTTCTAAGTACACGTGTTATAGCAATATAAAAGATGAAAAGGATAAAGCTTTCGGTGTTGATCTATCTCTCAAGTAAGCGCCATGCATTCACCTTCATTGAGCATCGTTGAAGCAATGAATCCATAGCTGGCCTATAAATGACTCGCAGGGACCTAACGATATATCGAGTCAGTGCCTCTATCCTCCACGACAGCTCGAACAAGATTCTGCCGAACCAGGAGGGATGGAGGGCTTCGTGAGCCTTGGGCACGGGGATCGATCTCGCGTGTATTGCTGGGAGCCTTCGACCATTGCGCTTCAAGCGCTCAGGAAACAATACGTTATATTCATTCGCTATTTATTACATCGCTCGTCATCACATCTACTATGCAGATCGCAGCACTTTTTTGATTCGATCCGTCTCTTCCTAACTATCATCTGTGAAGACCTTCCGACTTGATTCTGGGTTCAGCTGCCAAATTTTGCCGTTTTCACAAATCTCCGTAAATGGTAATTAAGACGATTTTTTCCAAAATCCTAGGAAGGCTTTCCTAGACAGCTTCCCGGGCTTCATAGAATCAACCTATGACATTTATCGATTTTGAGGGGCTTCTGCCAGGTCGGTACGATACTAATTTACCAAATTCGGACAGATGGAAGGGTTGGTTGGCCTAGAGTGCGGAATCGAACAAAAGGACTGTTCGTGTATTGTACATAGTAATAGAAAAGTAACTGTTCACTTTGTAATATTCTACAGTTTATTTCTACGCTGGAATGAAAACGTTTTTTTCTTCAACGCTTTTTCCTAAATGTTTGGGAATTAAACCCATGTTGTCGTTCTTTTAGCTAGATTATTTTGTTACTTTTGCTTGTGAATAGCCAAATGTCCGCTTCACAAGTAGACGATAATTGGCCACCGTGGTCTGCATAAGTGACCAGCTAATACCTTTGGCTTAACATCCTGCAACTTTCTTTTGCTGACTTGGTTAAAGAAGTAACTGAGGTCTAGCAACCAACGACTTTGGATGTACTTGAAGGGCGGTTACGAGAAGTTATGTCTTCCACCTCAAAGGAGTTCATGGTGAAATCACCTGATGCTTCATTCAGGCTGGTTGAGAAGCTGGTGGTGAATGAAATTGCCCATGTCGGATTTTAAATAAGGTTCCATGTTATACTCTTCGCGAAAACTTAAAAAATATAAAAATTTTTAAACAGAGAATTACTTTTCAATCACCCTTTATATTGCTACCCATTTTCTAGATAATTCGATGATCCGCCTTCGCATGTCGCTTTGATGCCAGCAGTTCTTCCATTAGTTTTGTTCTTTTGCAACGTCATAGAACGGTAGGTGCTAGCATTCGCGAGTGGTCCTTGGTGTAGTTCGTGGATTTTAAAGTTGATTCCAGGTGTACTTTTAACAAACACATCGGTCTGTTGTTTTGGTGGTCTCAATTAACGCCGTTTCAGCTCTCTGGAAATCCATTCTGTTCTCCTTCTTGTCCACCTATGGTCATCTTTTCTCAGTGCATGACCACAGCATCGAAGGTTTTTTACCGGATCTCTAAGACAGGATATTCTTCTAAGATCTGAACTGCTTGGACTGATTACACTGACCATCTCAAGTATACGTAAGATGTAGACAGTACAATGGCTTTGGAGAAAAAGGTTGGAAACGAATTTTCCACCAACACATTTTTTTGTGTTCACTGTTCAGTAATTGCATACAGTATTGTAGTCAGGGGAACAACAGGTTCGACGATATTGTATTACCCCGTCACGTTCCCTTATCAATGAAATTTTTGAAAGAATAGCGAAAAGCTGTATCGTCGTTGGTGAATGAAGTTGATGCCAGTACATATTTTTGCGTAGCACTTGTCTGAATCCTGGTCAATTAAGGACGCTAGAATATTTATTTGCTTGGATACTTGGTTGGCCCGTCTTCAATGGTCGTGTGGCCCCCAGCATGATTCCTATTTCTTTGGAGTTTTGCTGCCCAAGCCACCGTGTTTTCGTAGAGCCTCCAGGTAAACCAGAGCAAAGTCTGTTCCAGCTCGTCACATCACAAGGACTTGCGGCCGTTTTAGACTTGATGGAAATTTGCCAACATGCGACCAATTTGATACTAGGACGGTACAGAGAATTCCTCAATCAGATAGAGAATTCTCTATCTGCATAACTAATACGGTCCACGGATCGATGGGGATCGCGTGGCTGCAACGCCGCGCGCGTCCTCTGAGTCCATATCCCGTTCCGGCCATGGGACACACCCAGTAGTCCCGCCATTTGACCCAATGACGCCGTCGAGACCGTCCTCGCGAGCTCCATCATTAATTCCACCTCGTTTGATTTTACCTTGCAGATTCATTTGCTTAGGTCATAATGATAGTATATGTAATCCTTAGCCCTTGAATCGCTGACACATTAGTGTTATCGTTGTTTTTCGTGTAATTATGTTATCCGTGTTAACATAAGTTAAATACGTTCATTGCTCACAGGTACCTCACAAACGGTTCATAGTTCTTGCGCACTCTCGCGAACGCCCCTCACGTCCTTGAGCTGTGAGTGTTACATTGGTGTGTGTACTATTGTTAATGTGTTTTATTAGGTAACAAACCCACTGAACAACTTTACTCGCAGTTGTTGGACAGACAATGTGTATCGCATTGCGTTGTTGTGTAAGTAGCATGTGTATACTAATAAAGGTTTAATTGCCCAAGTTTGAGGCACCTCACAAACGGTTCATAGTTTTTGCGCACTCTCGCGAATTCCCCTCACGTCCTTGAGCTGTGAGCCGTTACAGACGGCATTGAATCCTGAAACTGATTTTGGTTTGCTCTTAACTGAGCTTTTTGATGGAAACGTCGATCTTCTTCTTAGCATGGAAGACCCTGGTGGGAGATCAAACCCTACGCCGTCCATCGCAGTCGACACCCAGAAACACCTCCCAGTCATGATGAAGCGGTAAATCGATGGGAGGCTAGGATAGTGTTTACTTAAAATAATCACATGAGTATTAGCGCAACATAGTAGTGTGAACCTGTGAACCTGTGAATCTGTAGTCTCTTTGGTTGTCGAGTGACTCGAGCGGGCACCAGTAAATGTCCCACCTTTCCCCGTCGCGTTCAAGAATAGCCCAGTGGGTTCCACTTGCTCCAGAGACTCGTTGAGCATCATATGTTTCTTCTAGGCTTTTCGCGAGGAACTCTGATCATCCGGTCGGTGGTCTTCCTGCAGTAAGTTTGACATTCCGAGGATTCTAATCACTATCGGCTTTTGTGCAAGGGTTGTCATTCATATTATACGCATTACGTGTCCAGTCTACCTTATCTTCGACTTTTTGACGTATAGAACGGTTTCGTTTTCTTGTTCAGCAATCGCGAGGTTTT
Source organism: Angiostrongylus costaricensis (assembly GCA_900624975.1). Classification (NCBI taxonomy): domain Eukaryota; kingdom Metazoa; phylum Nematoda; class Chromadorea; order Rhabditida; family Metastrongylidae; genus Angiostrongylus; species Angiostrongylus costaricensis. The sequence goes on along the minus strand of UYYA01001124.1, from coordinate 7,505 downwards.
TAAACAGCATACATTTACTTCCATAAAAACACAATACAATACAACGCTAGCTGACGTTTCGGCAGTATCGCCTTCTTCAGAGCCTGGAAGGGTATACCAATATACAATCTACTAGGCCAAACGCTTCAATAACACTTACAAAAAGACGAAAGACTCTTTGGTAATTACACGATCAACTACTTCTCGAAAAACCCACCGCTTTTTACGTGAATTCCAATAAGGAAGATTAGAACAGCTGATTATAGTCGCATGTGGTTGACGACTGCACCATCCCACATCAAAAATCGATGCGAACGTACGGGATCAGGTCACGTATGATCTCCGGGCATTCGTCCTTGCTATTCATTATAGGGTTTTTGGCATTGATCCAAAAAGCCTCTAGGAGTTTTCGCGCTGGTGTTTTGGACTCCTGTGCAAGGATATTGACTTTCACTTCAAAATCGTCTCCGCTATGCTTTTGTATCCTATGCGTGCCTAGTGGGGTGCTTCGTCTTAGTTTTCGTTTGCCATCTAGGTGTTCTTTTATACGGATACACAAAGGTCTGCCAGTTTCGCCAATATATTCATCTCCGCAATTGTTACACGAGATCAGGTATATCGTACCTGAACTCATGCAATCACCGTCCCTGCCGTAAGGGCAAATTACGCAATTTGTTGTTTCACACAGACGGTCGTAAAGGCGGTTACGAACTAATTGACGACGTAGAGTAGTCGGTGGTATTTCAACTATCGCTACCGATTCTTCTAGATCTGCCTTTCTTAAGCATCGTTTAATAGCTACACTTACTTCACCGCTTATAAAAGGGACTTTCTTTTCGCCAAGTGTTTCGCGTAGGAGCTTCGCTCTCCATCTAAACTTATCTCGTGGGGTTACTATTTCGTAGCCATTGGAGATGGCTATTTGCTGGGCCAAGTCACGCGATTCTTCCTCTAGTTCCTTGGTAGTGCACACCATGGTGGCTGTTCGAAACATGTTTCTCAATCGCCCTCTTTGTGTGTGAAGGGTGGGAAGAAAGGAAATGAACGAGGATGTACTTGTTACTTGGCTTCCGATACCACTTTTTCAAGTAACCGCTGCTTGATAGGTTTATTTGAACGTTTAAAAACGGAAGCCAGTTTTTTCTCGGTTTCTCCCGGGTGAACTTTATGTACTCGGACTGCTCGTTCAATAATTCAAAGCATTTGTCCATCTCCTCCTGCGTGGAGAAGACGACAAAACAATCATCTACATATCTGCAGTAGAGTAGTGGCCGGAGATCGAGAACAGGGGCTTCTATCCTAGACGTAAACACAATGGCAAGGCTTGGTGCCAATCGCTGTCCCATTGCCAACCCCCTTATTTGCGCGAAATATTATAGGACGGTATCTTTGATTTTTGATCCTTGACACAGGTCGGTGCTCCGGATCTCTTCCCTTACTAGCGTCACAGGAGATACTCCTAGCATTGTCCTTTCGACCGCGCGTTCGATAACGCTAAGTTATCCTTCATCCTGCTTACGCAGCGTCCAGGTTTCTGACACACGCGTTGAGGCAGGAACTACCGTTGAGTCGAAAAGGTGGGCACAGAGTCGGGTGTTCTTTGTTCTCTTTACTACATCCTCAATGCTCATGAAAGCTCTCCAAGACGCTTGTTTCTTCTGATCAACTCTGGAGCTAAGTCGTTCAACATGTTGATTACCCAACCTAGACGGACATAACTGGAGCACTCGGAGATACTCGTTCCATTGAGTGTGAATGGGGCATACGAAACCAATCCGTTTCTCATGAACAACGTTTTTGTGAAGTTTAGTCAAAGACCAATCTTTCCACAATCTTTCTTTCCACAAATATATATACATATGCCTTCAAAGCAAGGAAGTATGAGGTCTGCTCTCACCTGTATCATCTGCCGTCCCATTGATCGTCGAGTGACTCGAGTGGGCGCCAGTAAATCTCCTATTTTTCCCTGTCGCGTTCAGCAGCCAATGGGTTCTGCTTGCTCTGGGACTCGTTGAGCATCATAGCTTTCTTCTAAGGTTCAAGCTATTTCAAGCCACTGGTTTTCTTCGGCTCACCTCTGGTGCTAAGCCGTCCATCATGTTGATCTCCCGGCCTAGATTGACATAACTAGACCATTTGGAGACATTCATTCCTTGAGTGTGAATGGGGCATATGAAACCAATCCGCTCTTCATGAACATCGTTTTTGTGAGATTTAGTCGAGGACCAATCTTTCCACAGGCTTCATCAAGGTCGGCAAGCATACGCTCCGCTCGGCTAATGTTTGCTGTTATGAGGACGATGTCATCAGCAAGGTGAAGATGGTGTTACTGCCGACCATCGATTTTCACTTCTATATTATCCCATTCCAATGTTCGTATGGCGTTCTGGAGAGTGGTGGTAAATAATTTTGGCGAGGTGCTACCACCTTGACTAACCCCTGTTCTAACTTCATTTTAAGATCGTTTTAGAATGGTGGTACCTTGGTTGGGAAATTTTTGTACAGCTCACGAAAATTTTTTATGTATTAGCAAGGAACTATCTAAATTGAGTCAAAGGCCTTCTTTAAATCGATAAAAGTGAGACAGAGCGGTCTTTTGCTCGCAATACTTCAGTGAGTGCTGTTATCGTGTCGATATTATCCATCGTGTTTCGAAACCCTGCTTGCTCACATAGGTGCTCTCGTCCAGTGTTCTGTCAATCCTGTTTAGGATAACTCGAGTGAAATGTCTGTAGACAGAAAGCGGATTGGGCGATAGTTGCCCATATCGTGTAGGTCACCCTTCTTGAACAATAACACGGTCTTGCTGGTCTTCCACTGAGTAGGGACGTTGCATTAAGACAGCTAAGACGGTAACGATAATCGAAATACCACCGAGTAATCTAAGGCGCCAGCTCGGTTACAGTCTATGGCCAAACGCGTAGACCACTCTACGTGCATATAAAAGAACACCTAGTCGGCAAACATAAACCAAATATTTCGAAACCGACTTTCCTTGAACCTCGGTATCACTAATCAATATGCATTCTTTCTTTGATGAGCTTATACGTGGTTGATAATGATATTTATTTTCGGCTAACGTTTCGACGTCTTCGTCTTCCTCAGAGCCGATGATCCGAGTCCATGGTCCTCGCTTGTTATTCGTCTCGACGTGGCAGCTTCGCCTTCGTATCGGGTCAGGTCTTCTTCGGTGAGCCGAAATATTATTCTTCTCCGGTCTTGTGGTGTGCTAGCTGATAACAAAACCGACTTCTGCACGACGTGCGCAATGATGTATGTCCGGAAGAAAAACAAATTGTTATTACCGGACATTATCATTATATCGACCATCAGCATCGTGTATAAAAGGGCATCACTGAGTGAGGATGCCCCATTCGAGGAGATTGCTCACCGAAGAAGGCCTGACTTGACACGAAGGAGAATCTGCCACGTCGAGACGAATTACAAGCGAGGACCATCGGCTCTGAGGAAGACGAAGAAGTCGAAACGTTAGCCGAAAATAAATATCATTATCAATCTCGTGTAAGCTTATCAAAGAAAGAATATATATAAATTAAATACTTCACTAGGCACGCATAGGAGATAGAGACATAACGGAGAAGATTTCGAAGTAGGGGTTACGATCCGCGCGCAAGAATCGAGAACACAAGCGCGCAAAACTCTAGAGGCGTTCTGGATTAATTCCAAGAACCCGAATATGAACCGCAGGGAGGAATGCCTCATCGTCAAGCGTGATATTGGACTGCATATAAGCCTCTTATTTTGATGAGATGGGCACAATACGATTCTGTGTGAACTCTGTGTAGTTGGTCTCCACGTAACATATTTAGTGGAAGATGCATGGGAAGCGGCAAGCGTGCAAAAACTTTGTGCTCAATGTGATTGAAATTTTGGTTTAGCATTTTCTCTGATTGGTTATGGAGGTGTTTGGCCGTATAGATTGTAGTCAGCTTGATCTTTCGAAGCTCTGAGGAAGGCGAAACCCGCTGAAACGTCAGCTTGTGTGTAAATAAGGGAATAAAATAACACCTCGCGTTTGCAGAACAGAAGTAGGAAGAATTATTCAATCAATGCCGAGGTTAATAGAAAGTCGGAAATGGAAGTTATTCGTGAATGATCTTCTCCATTGCCCTTCTGGACGCTGTAACTGTTCCGTCTGGTCGTTGGAGTGCAACCATTTTGGTCATCTAATTGGCGAAACTTCGGTGGGCTTTGCGAATGTTTTTCCTAGTCTCTGCAGCTTCGACCATTACTGCTGCTCTTCTCTCTTTAAGATTTTCTTTTATCGCCTGTTTGCATTGTTTTGCATGTTCGCACGTTAATCTGCGGTTGATTCCACGCTGGCGTATCAGCCCGAGTTTCTGGAAGCAGATGTCTCTCAGCTCTCAGTTTTCATAACGCTAACGTGAACATGTTGAATGATCCGATCGTATACTTCGTAGATGTTACCGACAACGGCATCTTCCCAACAGCTGACTAACGAGTTAAGTAAGTCCCAATTTGTAGTGGTTTTGGGATTTCATTTTTTGAATTTAGCGACTTTTTCTCCTTTCTGTAGGAAATGAAATCCTGCACGAAGGAGGCAGTGGTGTGATCCCGTGTAGATTTTTGGGATAAGAGCGACATCGGTTAGGCAAAACCTTCTATTTACTATGATGTGGTCTATTTCGTTATGGTACTCTCCATTGGGAGACTCCCACATCCAGCGCTGAGGGTGGGGCTTCTGGAATTGCGAGTTACTATGGATTGTCTTGGTCGCCATGATAAACTCAGATAGCCGCTCAACCTGTTCGTTCCATTCTAATCCGTGGGTTCCAATGTAACGTTCTACAGACCTTCTTCGTGGTCTATTCTTGGCGTTGAAACCTCGAATGGTGACCTTGAAGAATGTATGGTCTTCTCTGTAGAGCTTCACCAAGTCCACATTGAACGCTTCGACTTCTTCTTCGTCACAGTTTGATGTCGGCGCGTGAACGACGAAGATTGCCAATCCGGAATTGATCCACATCTTTTTAATCGTAAACGTCCGATTCAGGTTGTAAGTTGTTCGAATGAATCGATGTTCATGGACAAACTCGTAATGACTAGAACACAGACGCCGCCGGCTCGTCAAGCGTCGCATGTTCCGAGGAAGAGTTCTTCTCTGGTGCCATAGACGGCGTTGAATAGGTGGCGTCGTCTCGTCTCGTCCAGATCGATGACGTCGTACCTTACCCTTCTTGCTTGCATGATCAACTCTCCTATCGAAGATTCGGGTGCAAGTGTTCGTGCATTGTAGGTATAGATCGTCACCTTAGTTCTTTGCAATCCAAACCTTGTCCACGGGTTGAGACGGGTTTTCTTTGCAAACGTTCCGAGAGGTTTCGGCAGCGTCTCGTAGTCCTTGGCCAGGTCCTCGCTTTCGCTCTAACAGGATGTGACGTCATTGAAAAAGGACTGATTTCTACTGCTTATTTTTCTCTTTCCAAGCCACCGCAGTGTTTTTCTACTTTTTCTTTTCTTCCATTTTTATTTCCATTTTGTACTTCACGTCTAAAGTGAATCCTCACGTCGAAAAGGCGTTGACATCGTTCGGTGCAAGAGAATAGAGCGACACTAATGTCGAACAGATTCCAGCTCCTGTTCGCTAGGATGTAATCGATCTCGGCCATACACGGTACCGTTCGAGAAAAGCCACGTCCAACAATGATTTTCGACGCAAGAGGTGTGATGCGAGTAGTCACCGAAGACGAGCTAAATTTTCATTGCGTTGCCCTCATTGAAAATTTCCTATTCTGTTTTCGTGTTTTCTCCATTTCTATCCATATATTAAGATTGAGCGCTTCATGTTTTTAGAAAGACTTCTCGCTTCGGTAGCGTTTCTCCTTATTCTCATAAAATTTAAATTTTATGTCATTGACTATCGACGTCGGTAAATTGAAACTAATGATGCCGAATTTCTTCTGATGAGGAAGTATAAGACATAAGATGGCAAAGTGGGAGATAAAATTTCACAGCAGCCCAACTACTTGGGCAATAGGTCGGCATGTGACAAAGCCTACTCTTAACCAGGCTTCCTAATGGAAACGCCGAGCTCCATCTCAGGTTGGGAGGTACTGCTCTACATTGCTGCCCGACACACAGGAACACTTCCCAGCCAGGATGAGGTTGTAAACCGTTGGAAAGTATATGTAAAAAAATATTTACATATGTGGGAGCATGTGATGCAGTGGTTGGAGGGGTCACTGCGACACACACGTGAGATCGACCTCAGCGCCCATGGCCCACCAAGCGTTCCATCCGTCCGGCGTCGGCAAATTGGTACCAGATTTGTCTGGGAGGATAGCAGCACTGGCTCGATACATCGGTAGGCCGCCGTGAGTCATTGTAAAGGCCAGATATGCATTCAATCACCTCCAACGATGCTTAATGAAGTCCAATGCATGGCGTATTCGTCAAGGATTAATCAACTTCGAAAGCTTTATCCTTTTTTACATGTATGTATATGAGGATAGAAAATTGTCTTTATGGGTTAGAGAACAGGCTCTTCAAAAGGGGCTAGAATGGTTCCAACGTTCATTAGTTTAGTGATGACCTTCTCCTTCCTGATTTCATCTAGGATGATCATATCGTATTTGGGACCGCATATACACACACGTAATCAGAAGAAGTCTCACATAGTGTTGTACTGTATCGTTGTTTTTCGATCCAGTATTATCTTATTGTTTGCGTCTTAGTATGTTAAAATTTTCTCAGGTTTATTCTCTAAAATTCCGGAAGTCGCCGTGCTAGGACGTTCTTGGATGATCACCAGAGGTAACCACCACTTTCTACGGACTAAAAGGAACGGACTTCTGTTCTGCAAGCAGTTTCTCCAAGCGCGGCAGCTATTCTTAAATGTAGTTGACGAATTGCTCGAGCACAATGTAACAAGGTCAGTAAGACTCTACTGAAGTAACTGCCACGACCGACTTTCTATTAACCTCGGCATTGATCAAGTAGTTTTCCTCGTATTTTTGTTGAGCAAACGCGAGGTGTTATTATTCTTTGTTCATGATTAAGCTGACGTTTCGGCGGATTTCGCCTTCCTCAGAGCCGCTTCCTATGAGGTTTCCACTAAGGTTAAAACACTCCTTTCCTAGTACTTGTATCATCCAAAGTCCAATCCCTTATCGATAAGCATATCTACTAAAGACCTTTCAAGTAGGATGTTAAGCCTGTTATTCTGATAGGAGAGGCACATTACGCTTCCATGTGAATACTGTGCGGTTGGTCTCCACGCGACATATTCAGTGGAAACCTCATAGAAAGCGGTGAGTGTGCAAAGACTCTGTGTTCAATGTGATTGAAATCTTGGTTTAGCGTTTTCTCTGTTTGGTTATGGAGGTGTTTAGCCGGATAGATTGCTGCCAACTTGACCTTTCTAGACTCTGAGAAGACGGAATCCGTCGAAACGTCAGCTTGCTCCTGAATAAAGAATAAAGTAGCACCTCGCACTTGTTCAACAAGAAAATGAAGACTAGCCTAATTCATCACTAGGCCATTGT
>UYYA01001123.1:0-21808 GCA_900624975.1 Angiostrongylus costaricensis | reverse complement strand
GCGTGACCTGGCGCCCTATTTCAAAATGATATTTTGACCCCGGGGCGTGTTTTGCTCGCGACTCCACGTGAACTACGTGTGGGCCAGTCCCACACGTAACATCACGGTGAGTGGCCTTTCTGTTCAATATGGCGTCTATTTGAAAGTTTGATCTTCATTAATACTTTAACCTTCTTTTCCACCGAATAATAAAAAGTATTCTAACATAAAGTACGTCCAGGCTCTGAGGAAGGCGAAGTCGCCGAAACGTCAGCCATCGATCAATAACATCAAAAACAACGACTACGACTACGACAGCGAAGATCTGTACCAACCTCGCGTCAGCTTAAGAAGATCAGTTTATAAGATCACATAAATAAATATAAAAACTATAAAATATAGTTGTTTTTGTTCGATTGAAATTAATGCCAAAAAGCATTACGTAAGAGCTCGCTCACACCCAAAAACCCTATGCCAGTGTTAAACCTGAGTTTTTTAAACATACAATTTCATGCCAATTGAAAGTTGCTGTGAACGTTTTATACATTCCCATGTGATGACTTTTTCAATTTCACCTACTTATCCACAAATTGGTGGTCTCTTTGGCCTGAGGTAGTTTTGTTTAGAAATAGACCACTGACTCAATGTATGTGCATTCAGTAACATTTATAAAAGCATAAATTGAAGAAAAAGAATCCAAAGAATAAAAACCATCTGTATTTTTCGTAAAAGGGCGCCTGTGGCGCAGTGGTCGGAGGCGCCCTTCAACACACACGTGGATTCGATGCGCGCTCCTATGGCCAACCAATCCTTCCATCCCTCTGGGGTCGGTAAATTGGCACCAGATTTGTTTGGCAGAAAAGCAGCACTGGCTCGATACATCGATGGGCCACGGCAAATCATTGTAAAGGCCAAACAGGCATACAGTCACCTCCAAATGATGCTTAATGAAGTCAAATGCATGGCCCATCCCTCAGGGATTGATCAGAACCGAGAGCTTTATCCTTTCATCCTCTATTTTTCGGAAGGCGCGTTTTTTCTTAAAGGGAAACTTCCTTGTTTTTGCTCAGAGAAATTATCTACAACTTTCAGTTCAATTGTTCATACGGATCTTTAACCTAGCTCTGCTTTACAGTTTAACACAAGAAGAGCAACTATAAGTACGAAGAAAAATTCTTTGTCGCGGCAAGTTCCCTTTATTCCACCCTGAAAATAAGGACTTTCTAACGCGTGAAAGCAAACTACTGGCGTTGACGACCAAGTAGGCCCACCGTGTTCTCTTCCATCTCACCTTATTTTTAAAAGATCTTGATGTTGCGCATTTGTTTCACTGTTTCTTAGAAACGATTTTCTATTGAAGTTGTTTCTGTGGGTAATCCTAGCGGAAAAAAATGTAGAATGACTGCTCCAGTTAAGTTTCTTTATATAGATTATATAGTCTACTGCGACCTGCATTGAAAAATTTCACTAAAAGTCAAAAATAAATCATTTGAAAAATTAACAATTTTTCACCAAAAATAGAGTTATGTTCACTGTATAACTGTGAGCATTGACAGCGATTGACGATGCATTATCACCATCACTGGCGACCAGTTGGATCCATAGCAGCTATTCCCTACTCTTTACGAAGCTGTTTCCACTGAAGCCGACGCCTCATAGTGAGCGGACCTGCTTTCATGGCTTTGCCGCCATTGGTTCTTGAGTAGAGTGAAGTAGTGTTCGGCTCCTTCCTCGCCGACCACTTGTTTTCGCAATATCGAGTCGATTTTTTGTCTTCCATCCACGCATACCTGTTTCACAGCTTGGATCATCACCACTGGAACGACCACGCAGTACCAGTTGTATATCTGAAATTTGGATGTTTGGCAGTTAATTTGAAGATTCAAATATTTAGGAAAAATTGGCTCTACTAACAGACTCCGCGAAGCGTGACTTATTTTAGTTAGTAGTTATTGCCTTTTTTCATCACCACATTCTAGTGGATACGAAAGTGTTCTTTGAAAATAGCAATTTTAAGCAGAGTTATCCATAGTCGAACTTTTCCTCTTCTGTTGGATCAGAGAATGTTGGTGCTCACGTAGGCCAGGTTCGCTAGTGTTTTGTTCAGAATTCTCGGTGTGTAGTAGAAGGTCAGGCGTACAGCCGTGATGAGTATCGGATACAGGAAGATGATCACCGACTGCGTGATCGCAGGAAGCACAGTGCATCTCGATTCACCTTCGCGTTGAAGTTTCGCAACAAGTCAAATCGTGACCTAAACATCGTTCCAGCCGTATTTGCCTTTACCTTATTTAAAAAAAGAACTTCGCATTACTAACGCATGCCAAATACGAGATGATCGATACATTTCTGTGTGTTTGCGCTTAGGAATCGAATGAAAATAAGGGGAAGAGATTTCCAATTATCTAGGAATTCCAAAATGTATAATAAGCTTTGAAAAGATTAGTATTTATCGTCTATGTGCCAAAAAGATTACATTTTCGAGGATGGCAGTAGTGTTGAACACGAATAAATTGGGGTTAAACCTCATTTTCCAAGGAGATTTCCTAACTTATGATGTTATTTTCGGGCAAAATAAATCCCGTATAGGATATTTCTCCAATGAAATAAAGTATGAGGTGATACTGGTTCTGTTTAACCAAAGATTTCTACCTACAGTATGACGTTTCGTCGATGTGTACGGAAGAGAAGAACTGACATCACGAAGCACAGACAATTAATCGGCAACAAGGCGATAGTAGTGATATTGACATCAGCTGAAATTTGGTTATATTTTGTTATATTTCTACACGCCACAGACCTCGTATGCATGAGAGATCTCCCCTTGATGTTTGGTCATGAAACTATGAAGCTCGCCCTCAGTAATAGACAAGCAGATAGATTTTACGAATGGGTACCACGATATTCCTTCACTTAATTAACTTCGCTATTCACATTTATGTAAGCCTGCGTCTATGTTTATACATCCTACTACGTCGATACGGAAAAAAGCCTTCAGTCAGTGAATGACAAGTATGACGGATGTCGGCTGACTCGCGATTATAATAATTTTGTGGATTCGTCGATGATCAGATTGAAGAACAACTCACCTTTCGACGAGGGAGGAACATACAAGCACGAAAGTACTGTATCGCTCGGGATGGCGTTCCGATACACGAGCAAAGGAAACAAAGACGCCACGAAAACCTGAAACTGAGGAGCTATTGATGCGCAGTGAAGCCATTGATGAAATCTAAATAGTATTTCGTTAGCTTATTTTTGAATTATTATTTGCAATCGAAATGGATTGGTTACCTGATTTTTCGACTTCCTAAAAGCGGAGCGATTCGTGAGATGAGTTAATGTATTCTGGAAAGCACAATTTCACGTAACCATGACCTATAGAACTAGTATTTTTTGCAAGCATGAGCTTACACCAGTTTGTTACAAAGATGTTCTATTCTAGAGCACATATTCCAACCGCTTAATGTTCTTAAGATTACCAATAATTCGAATATGCTGTCTACGTTGCTGTTGTTCTGAATGTATGAGAATTCATAATTGAATAAAGTCGAATGACTTGGAGTGTAACTCAGCGCGATTAACCCTTTGGAGCCTTCTCTTTCGTTCTGTGAAAGAATGTTGGAAGCGAAACACAAGCCACAATAAAAGTTTCTTGCATTATGAATAAACCATATCGGTGTAGAAAAAATCGCCACATTACCCTTTATTCAAAGCTATCTTACGGACCAATCATTTTTAAGTGCAAATAACAAATCAAAGCATCGATCGAAAGTGGTTTTAAAGCCGTAGCCATTTTGAATAACAGTTGTCTCTGGTACTCCATTGGAATAAACAACGTCACTAATCTTTTAGGTACCACAAAAAATGATTTTCGAGTTACGAAGCTCCCAGAATTTCATAAAGATTTTTTTACTAAACGGTCTTTTATTTAACCTCGACGTGAATAATCATATCTTGCTCCTTACATTCTTTTATACTTCTTCAGCCTATTCAACCTACACGAGGATGCTTTCAAATCCTTATTCGGCTGAAGTTTAGGCGTTTTTTCTTCTTCAAAGTTGGATTGATCGGACTTGATTGTCCACCGTCATTCATGCTTACGAAGTGAGTCCCCTTGATCGCATCCGATGTTTTTTAGTGGAGCACCGCTCGATTTTAGCTCCGAATCTCACGCTGCAATGCCGTTTTACACCGGATGGTTGTTCACTGATCGTTAACAGACAATGATTTCTTTTAATGAGGGCGATTCACAAACGAGGGTCTACTAAATTTCTGGTAACAACCTCGTGTGAGTTGGACAATCTGAAGAAATATAAGATAATTTTTAATTATTAATTGTTACCTTTACTTAATACTCTACTATCAATCCGTCGTTTTCTTCCTCAGTTATCTCAAGGTTGTTAAACAGCGTACGTTTACTTCCATGCAATAACACACATACAACACAATCGTAGCTGACGATTCAGCAGAATCGCCTTCTTCAGAGCTTGGAATGGTCCACTGATATACAATTTACTAGGCCAAACGCTTAAATAACACATACAGAAAGATGAGAATCTAAATAGTAGTCACTTGCCTTCCACTGAGCAAAAGCCGCTGATCAGCCTCGCATATGGTTGACGACTACACCTTGTCACATCAACGATGGAAACGAAGGTACGGGACGAGATCACGTGTGATCTCGGGGCATTCCTTCCTTGTATTAATTAAAGTGTTTCGGCATTTATCCAAAAAGTCTCAAGAAGCTTCCGAACTAGTGTTTTGGCATTCCGCGCTAAGGTAGTGACTTTTATATCAAAATCGTCTCCGCTATGCTTTTGTATCCTATGAGCCCCTAGTGGGGTACGTAGTCTTGCTTTTCGTTTGCATCTAGGTGTTCTTTTATGCGGATACATGAAGGTCTACCCGTTTCGCAAATATATATTCGCAAATGAGAGGGTTGCCAATGGGATAGCGGTTGGTACCAAGTTTTGCCATCGCGTTCATGTCTAGAATAGAAACCCCTGTTATCGATCTCGCTCAAGTTCACGCGGCAGAAGCCGAAGGAAAACTGGTTTCCGTTTCTAAACGTTCAAATAAACCTTTCAAGTAGTGGTTACATAAGAAAATGATACCGAAAACCAAGTAACAGAAATGTTTTCGTTTATTCCTCTCTTCCCACCCTTCACACACAAAAAGGGCGCTCGTAAGAAACATCTTTCGAACAGCCACCTACGTGCGCACGAAGAGGGAATTGAAAGAGGAATCGCGCGACTTGGCTCGGCAAATAGCCATCTCTAATGGCTACGAAATAATAACCGGCGAGATATGTTTAGGAGAGCGATGCCCCAAAACTAAACACTTGGTCAGAACAAGGTCCCGTTTATGTTGCACCTGATTAGCGATGAAATAAGTATAGCTATAAAATGGTGCTCAAGAAGGGCAGACCTAGAAGGATCGGTTGCGATAGTTGAAATACCACCCGATTCCTTTCGTCGTCAGTTAGTTCGTAACCGACCATATGATCGTCTATGCGAAACACAAAGTTGCGTAATTTGCTCTTACGGCAATGACGGTGATTGCATGAGTTCAGGTACGATATACCTGATCTCTTGCAATAATTGAGGAGATGAATATATTGGCGAAACGGGCAGACCTTTGTGTATCCGAATGAAAGAACACCTCGATGGCAAACAAAAAGCAAGACTAAATACCCCACTAGGGACGCATAGGATGCAAAAACACAGCGGAGACGATTTTGATATTAAAGTCAACATTACGACGAAGATTGTCAATCTCCGTCGATCTTTGACAATCTTCGTCGTTTACGCGCCTACATGCATAAGGCTTCAAACTACGACGAAGAAAAAGTCGAAGCGTTCTATGTGGACTTGGAGAAGTTCTACAGAGAAGACCATACATTCTTCAAGATCATCATTGGAGATTTCAACGGCAAGAATTGAATAAGAAGAACGTCACATTGGGAGCCACGGATTAGAACTGAACGAACAGGGTGAGCGGCTATCTGAGTTTATCATGGCGACCAAAACAATCCATGGTAGAGTTCCAGGAGCTCCACCCTCAGCGCTGGACGTGGGAGTCTCCCAATGGAGAGTACCATAACGAAATAGACTAAATCATAGTAAATAGAAGGTTTTGCCTAACCGTTGTAGCTGTTGTCCCAAAATTCTACACCGGACCAGATCATCGGCAAGGTTTTATTTCTTGCGGAAAGGAGAAAAAGCCGCTAAATTCCAAAACCGAAGTCCCAGAACCACCGTTAACTCGAATTTATTCAATTCATTAGTCAGCTGTTGGGAAGATGCCGTTGTCGATAACATCGACGGAGAATACGATAGGCTCATTCAACATCTTCACATTACCGTTATGAAAGTTCAGAGTTCGAAAGTCACCAAGAGACGTCTGTTTCCAGAAACACTCGAGCTGATACGCCAGTGTGGAAACGCACGAGCTGCAGGCAATCGCGAACTAACGTCTGAACTTGCAAAGCATTGCAGAGAGGCGATAAGTGAAGATCTTAGAGAGAGAAGAGCAGCAGTAATGGCCGAAGCTGCAGAGGCTGGCGAAGGTATTCGCAAAGGAACAGTTATAGCGTTCAGAAAGGTAATGGAAAAAATCATTCGCGAATGCTACTCGGATCTCTTCGATAGCCACGTCCACCTTTGGTCATATGAAATAAAGTAGGATGGATATGTTGTACCATCGGTTCTCCTTCCCGAAATCCAACATGCCATTTCGTCGATGAAAAATCGAACAAGACCAGGTCCGGACAGGATAAAACCAGAACACCTGAAGAACCCTCCGCCCCTACTCAGTTGAAGATCAGCAAGACCGTGTTATTGTTCAAGAAGGCCCGCACGATATCGGCAACTATCGCCCAATCTGCTTACTGCCCGTCGTCTACAAACTTTTCACTCGAGTCATCCTAAACGGGATTGACAGAACACTGGACGAAGGACAGCCATGTGGAGCAAGCAGGGTTTCGAAGAGGATTTAGTACGATGGACCACATCCATACGGTAACACGGCTCATTGAAGTACCGCGAGAGTACAAAAGACCGCTCTGTCTCACTTTCATCGATTTACAGAAGGCCTTTGATTCAGTTGAGATGGAAGCAGTATGGGAAGCCCTTGATGGTCAAGGAGTCCCTAGTCAGTACATAAGGATTCCTCATGAGCTGTACAAAATTTCACAACCAATATATCACCATTCTACGACGATAACATTGACGTCAAAAGAGGGGTAAGGCAAGGCGATACCATCTTGCCAAAACTATTTACCGCCACCCTCCAGAACGTCATGCGAACATTGGAATGGGTTTGTAAGGGAGTGAAAATCGACGGTCGGTAGTTACACTATCTTCGCTTTGCTGATGACATCGTCCTTATAACAACAAACATTAGCCAGGCGGAACGTATGCTTGACGACTTTGATAAAGCCTGTGGGAAAATTGGTCTTCGACTAAATCTCACAAAAACGATATTCATGGAGAACGGATTAGCTTCGTATGCCCCATTCACGCTCAACGGAACGAATATCTCCGAATGCTCCAGTTCTATCTATCTAGGTCGGGAAATCAATGTGATGAACGACCTAGCTCCAGAGCTGGGCAGAAAAAAATGAGCGGCTTGGAGAGCTTTTAAGACGTCAAGTATGTAGTGAAGGGAACAAAGATCATCCGACTTCGCGCCCACCTTTTTGACTCAACGGCACTTCCTGCCCTAACGTATGCGTCAGAAACCTGCGCGCTGCGTAAACAGGATGAAAGGCACTCAGCGTTATCGAACGCGCAGTCGAAAGGACGATGCTAGGAGAATCCCGTTCCACACAACTATGGAATAGGATCCCAAGCTCCGATCTGCGTCAACGATCAAAATTCATGGATGTCGTTCTGCACGCCGAGCAGTCGAAGATAAGGTGGGCTGGACACGCAATGCGTGTAAATGACAACCGATGAACAAGAGCTGTAAGTGACTGGATTCCTCGGGATGTCAAACGTACTGCGGAAAGACCGCGGACCCGATGATCAGAGTTCTTCACAAAGAGCTTTGAAGAAAGATATGATACTCGATGAGTCCCTAAAGCAAGTAGAACCAACTGGGTTACTCTTGCACGCGACAGGGAAAAATGGAAGATTTACTGGCGCCCGCTAGAGTCACTCGACGATCAACGAGACTACAGGTGATACAGGTGATGCGACTCTGATCAGCTGTTATTCCTCAGTGGAATGCACTTAATAAACGGTGGGATTTTCGAGAAGCTGTTAGACGTGTGATTGCGATTTAGATTTTTATCTTTCTGTATGTGTTGTCGGAGAGTTTGACTTATTAAATCGCCTATCAATATACTCTTCCAGGCTCTGAAGATGGCGAAATCCGCCGAAATGTCAGCTTTAAGGGAATAATGAATAAAGTAACACCTCGTGTTTGCTCAACAAGAATATCGATTTCTAGAGACTCTTTGAGCATCGTACCCTTTTTTCTTGGGTTTTCTTAAACAACTATCCATTCGTTCGGTTGTCTACCTGTTGTTCGTTTGACATCTCCAGAAATCTAATCGTTTACGGCTGTTGTCCATCGGTTGCCGTTAAGACGTATCCAGTTCACCACGGATTGACCAATTTGGCTTATAAAACGGCATCTTTGACTTTTATGGTCGACATAGTTGGAGCTTTAGAACTCCTCTCTCACTTGCGTAATAAAGAATAGCCCTTGCATCTGCGAATTCTATAACGCTAAATGATCTTCTATCCTGATTAGGTAGTAAGCAGATTTCCGACGCATTGCTTAACATGGATACCTAGATACTTGGATATCCCGTCTTCAACGGATGTGCGGACTCCAGTGCAATTTCTAATTGTCGGAGTTTTGCTGGTTTAATTATTGTGTTTCCCTGGAGACCCGAGATCAGTCCAGAAAAAGTCTGCCGCAGGTCGCCACCACCACAATCAATCGCCGCCCTTGTGGATCAGAGTGATATTTGCCATTATAATTTACTACTTCGATGCAAGGACGGTGATGGATCCTGGTATTGATTTACTCTTAGGTGGCCTTCCGCATGGAAACGTAGGACTTCTTCTCAGCTTGGGAGGCCCTGCTGGAGGGATGAATCACCCGCTGTACATCGCGACCGACACACAAGAATACATCGCAGCCACGATTAGGAGGTAAACCGTTGGTAGGATGCATAATTTAAGCAACGAACATTTGTGGAATCGAAGAGGTAGGCATGGAGTCGGGCGTGTCCTTTTTGTTCTCCTCACTACATCCTCCATGCGCTTGAAAGCTCTCCAATCTGTTCGGTTCCTCTTAACGTAGCTAGAGCATTCGGAGATACTCATTCGGTTAAGTGAGAATGGAGCATACAAAATCAATCCATTCCTCTTGAACATAGTTCTGAGACTTAGGCGAAGACCAATTTTTCGACAGGAGTTATCAAAGTCGGATAGTGTTCGTTCTGTGTGGTTAACGCCCACTGTTATAAAAACGATGTCATCAGCAAAAACTCGTGGAGCTCTACGTAGGTATATGAGCTCGAGAGCTTCGGGAAAAAGGTGATTTTTCTGATACTACTGCGAACGCGGTGCATGAGCCGATCGATTTCTCTATTTATGAAGTCGGTAATGATATCTTTCAAATTTCAGGAAGAAAAGAGGAAATTAGTATTTATGACGGTTTCAAGATCTCAACTTTTCGTTTTTGTCGCTTTGTATTCTGCACTTTGGCATGGCTACGATATTGACCAGGTAAGATCTCTATTGGTGCTGATGTGGTCAATTTTATTGCAATAGTACTCTTCACTGCTAGTTTCCCTTGCCGAAATTAATAGAGAGATTAATAATAGTCTTCATTGGGGCCCAATTCAAGCGAGCGCATAGGATTGCGATCGAAAAAAGGCTCCTTTATGTTATCCGACTTTAAGAGAAACTCACGAGGTATTGGAGTTGGAAGTGAGAAGACGTAGAGGATATTAAGGTACAAAAAGACCAGGATGAGATTTTGAGCAAACAACGCATTCGGCATGGAATTGGAGGCCTTCATTAGTAAACGAAGACGACAAAAATACGTCACTGAGCTGAACGAAATGAGAAGGCGTCGCTTGTCATAAATAGTTTTTAGAACTGAAGAGTAACTATTTTTGGGAACACATTACAGAACGGGGTAATCGAGATTGCAGTTTTATCCCACTGTCAAAAATTTATTGGCGTATTCGTCAACTATGTAGTGCAGAAGAGTCCTTCATTCCGAAGAGTCCCGAAACCCTACTCCACCCGGTTAGAATGCAAGCGATTATTGTGTGTTTCTCTAGCCAAGGGATCCACATATATTGCAAGGACTCTTTGGCTGCTTCGCAAAAACTTTATACCCAGAATCTCGTTATACCGCAAAGATATCACAACAAATGCATGGAGAAACCTTTAGCGTGTGAAACCATTTTAACGATTTTGCTAGTCATCTCACTAGGATATCCTATGAACAAACTAAAAGCTAAAACCATTCAAATGTAGGGATTCTTTTTTTATGACTACAATTTATGCCTTGCTTATTCCTCTGATTATATATTGCCAGGAGTTTAATAAACAGATAAATGAATGAAACTTGCACGGAACTTGCCTCGAATATCAGTAAAGCCGTGAGAATCAAGTTTTAGGCTGAATTATACCACGAGCAGAGTGCATCAAGAAGACGGCCTACGTACACAAAATACTGGTTCAGTGATATCAAAATCGCAAAAAATGAGATGGAATGTCGAAAGGGCGCGCAGAATGACACCATATTCCGAACTGCACACGGATCGCTTTCGTCAGAATGGAATGACCGCAGAAGGTGCAGAACCTGAAGTGGGGAACTATATCCACAGTATCTTACGTGACTTTTACCAAAGAACAAATATTTTAAAAAGGTAAGGAGTTCCTCTCAACGCTCTACTGTTCATCGTAGCTGAGAGGTGTTCCTGGGTTTGGCGTTGCGATGTGAAGGAGATTCATCCCTCCAAAAGTGCTTCCTAAACTGATTTGTATATATATACGTAAACATATTTATAGAAAGCCATATTTATATGCAAGCAGAAGTTTCCTAACACCCTAAATGCAGCAAACGACAGAGACGAAACAGACGTAGAGTTTTCACTGTAAAGGAAGTTAACAGTAAAAGATGCAAAGATAGAACTTAAACATCAACAAAAACAAGCTTCTTCGTACCAAAGATTTGCCTAGTTGGCTTTCTATTGTCAGTTCTTGGGCTATGTAGTCCTTGATTACTTGGAAGAGTTCCTCTGTTTGGGGTGTTTAGTTGATTCGGCATTGCCGTGTTTCTCGTAGAGCGTGTCGTTGGATTTTTTCCGCGAACTTTTTCAGGAGTTGTTGTTGGAGATATATGTTATCGACTTGCTCTCCTTTATGACGTAGTTGGCAGGCTATCGAGTGGAGAGTTTCGCACAATATTTCTTGGTCTTCTAGTCGCGCGCTATTTGTCTGTGCTCTCTTTAGCCTGCTCAGTAATTGATTTATGAGGGATTGATTGTTGTCATACTTGGCCTTTAGATGATCTATAACTATGGGATAAGATTCTCGTGAAATTTCGTATTGCTTGACGAAAGTCCTAGCCTTCCCATGAAGAGAGTTAATAGATAGTTCATTTTGAAATGGTCGTCCATCTGCCTTGAATGGACGGAGTGCCCGAATGTCCCCCAAATGCTTCACCTTCTCAATACATCTCTACTGAATTTGGGGATAGGGATGGCTGGTAGATTTATCACCGGTGGAGCAGTATGTGATCATTCTTAACGTTATTTTTTGTGCTGTCCAGTTTATTCTTCATATCGAGAAGATTGGAGAGGTATTCTGCATTATCGAGGTGTTCAAGTGACCTATTAACGTTTAGTATTATACCTTCCTTTAGTTCCTCTGCTATTGTAGTTTGCAGTTCGAAGTTGCCTGCCGCTTTAGTGTAATTGTCCAGTGCTGCCTACATACTGTCGAACACCCTTTCCTCCCGCCTGGAGGCACTAACAAAGGCCATTAACCGCCTCAAATCCTTATTTAACAAATATGACCAGGAGGTAAACTCTCCAGTAGACATTCCTCCTAACGAACCTCAACGAATGGAATACCTCGTTGCACGAAAAGACGCTATAAAATAAGCGGCTTCGGCCATTACAGAGGACCCAGAATCGAAAACCCGTTTTAAAATAAACTAATACCAGAAACCACCATCGTCGTGGTATCAGACTACTTGTATCCTGCCAAATGCTTCTGTGATCAACAAGGAAGGCGACTACCTGAGGTGGTGAGGAACTGAGGAAGGCATCAGTTAGACCGATCTGGAAACTCCAAGGAACCACATTGACTACACCCACCAAGATTCCGACTTTGGTACCTCACACATTGGGCGAGAATCATAGGTTTCACACGACGTCACTGGCAACAGACAAAACGAGCACGCCGACGATACGCCACGGAGACTCCGTGTACCTACGGCATCAGAACGCTCTTTTCAGACACCGACCTTTACGCTATTCTTGAAGCTTCCTATCGCATCAAATTTCATGTGATCGTCCTATTAGAGAGGGAAAGCAGGAAGACAGACCTACGCCAATTAGATGACTAAACCTTTGTCACTTGTGGAGGGAAATTTCCGTTACGAAATGTCGGATGCGTTGGCTTTGTCGCACATCCGTCTATTTCCCCTCTAGTAACCTCATTTGAAATCCTATCACCGCGCTTGGCCACTTTTCTCTTTAACTTGCGTGTAGGCTTGATTTCGGCTTCTACATCGTCCTTAAGCAGTCGGCTATTTTTGGTTTCTGCCTTCTTTTCTGATTTTGGTTTTAACATCGTCTCCGAATCAACTAGTATAAAGGCAGAACAAAGGAATTGTTGCCTTGTGTCTACGATTTGGGCGTCGAAAAAAAACGCAGCACACAAGATCGACTTTCTATTAACCTCGCCACTGGATTATAAATACGTCGTTTTCCCACTCAGCAATCGCGAGGTTGTTAAACAGCATACGTTTACTTCCATACAATAACACACATACAGCACAACCGTAGCTGACCTTTCGGCAGTATTGCCTTCTTCAGAGCTCGGAAGAGTACACTAATATGTAATTTGCTAGGTCAAACACTTCAACAACGCAAACAGAAAGATGAGAAACTGCACGATAATTACAAGATCTACGGCTTCTCGAAAAACCCACCGTTTTTATCAGTTTCCCAGCAAATGAGAACAGCCGCTTAGAGTCGCATATGGTTGACGACTGCACCACCACCCAACAACGGTCGATACGAAGGTAAGAGAAGAGACCACGCGTGATCTCCGGGCATTCCTCCCTGCTATTCATTCTAGCGTTCTTGGTATTTATCCAGAAAGCCTCTAGAAGTTTGCGCGTTGATGTTTTCGCGTCCTGTGCGAGGATATTGACTTTAACATCGAAATCGTCTCCACTATGCTTTTGTATCCTATGCGTCCCAGTGGCGTGCCTTGTCTTGCTTTTCGTTTGCCATCGAGGTGTTCTTTCATGCGGATACATAAAGGTCTGCCCCTTTCGCCAATATATTCATCTCCACAATTGCAAGAAATTAGGTATATCGTACCTGAACTCATACAGTCACCGTCATTGCCGTAAGAGCAAATTACGCAACTTTGTGTTTCGCACAGACGATCATATAGTCGGTTACGAACTAACTGACGACAAAGGGAATCGGGTGGCATTTCGACTATCGCTACCGATTCCCCTAGACCTGCCCTTCTTAAGCATCGTTTTATAGCTACACTTACCTCATCGTTAATGAAGGGCAACATAAACAGGGTTTTGTCTTGGCCACGTTTTTCTTTTTGGGGCATCGTTCTCCTCGGTTTATCTCGTGGTGTTACTATTCGTAGCTATTGGAGATGGCTATTTGCCGAGCCAAGTTGTGCGATAGTTCCTCTTTAAGTTCCCTCTTCGTGCACGCAAATGTGGCTGCTCGGAAGATGTTTTTGTTACTTGGTTTTTGGAACCATTTTGTTATGCAACCGTTATCCGATAAGTTGATCTGGACGTTAAGAAATGGAAGACAATCTTCTTTTGGTTTTTCACGGGTAAATTTGATGTACTCAGACTGCTCATTCAACAGTTCAAAGCATTTGTCCATCTCCTCCTTAGTAGAGAAGATGACAAAACAGTCATCTACATATCTACGGTAGAGAACCGGCCAGAGATAAATAGCGGGGGCTTTTATTTTAGGCATAAATGCAATGGCAAGACTTGGCGCCAGTCGCTGTCCCATTGCCAGCCCTTTCAGTTGCGCGTAGTATTTCCCAGACCATTTGAAAATTGAGCAGTTCAGGCACCCTTTTAAGAGAGCCACGAGCTGCTGAATGGGCAAGCCATGCATATTTATTCCTGCTTCATGTTCAGCAAGGAGTTCGAGGATGGCTTGCATTGTGGAGTCGCTCGATACGTTGGTGTACAGCGCGGAAACGTCGGAGGACTCCACTACGCACGCGTTATTAGGAGACGCGTTACGTAGACGTTCTAGGAACATTTGGGTGCTCTTGAGGTGGGCTGGTATGTGGTTAAGGAACTGGGTAAATATTAGGCTTAGTAACCGGGTTATCCTAACCGTTGGCCTGTCTACACAGCTGATGATGGGTCTAACCTTGAATGATCATGGATTGATTGACGCAAGATCATTAGCTGATAGCAACTTGTGTTTTAATAAGTAGGTATATAACTGGACATGTTGGTTTATCGATTTTAAGGTACGAAATAACCGACGCTTTTAAACCTGCAGCCATTGCGACGCTGACCCATTGATTGTTTCTCAGAGGGTGGGCGGTAGAGGGCAGCATCACTAAGATGTTCCTCCGTTATCTCAACATCCAGCTGGCGAGGAATAACTACGAATTTCCCTCCCCCCCCTTATCACTAACAGGCAATCTTATTGTTTTCGGGTTTATTGATTCTCTAATTTCTTGCTTGCAATTTCTTTTGTGCGGCTGTGCGGTTAGAGATAAACATTCTATTGCGGTAGTGATTAAGGGTCTTGAGAACACCGTCCGAAAACATGCGAAATTTTATGGCAACTCCATCGTTAGGGTCCTGTTGTCTAGAAAATGTTCTAGCGAAAGGAGATGGTGGTAATGTCGCCGCCTCTTGGTTTTCGCCTCTATTCGATGTTTCTTGTTCGGCCTGGTAGTGGAGTTGATCTTGAAGCTCATAAAGGTTGAATGCTTTTCTACTCAAGGTTGTTTTAGAAATGGACTCTGATGGTGAAAAGCTTGGGCCCAGTTCTAATAGCGAACATGCACTGTCAGGTATTGTTATGCCTCCGAGTACGGTGGCTCTAGACTTTTTTGGTGCTTTATGAACCGTACTTTGAATCCTGGCAAAGTTCTTTTGTCTATGGTCTACCTCTATGGCCTCTATGTCTATGGCAAACTCCTCTAGGTTTTTTGGACAAATGCCAAAAATCCTACAATGAATAGCAGGGAGGAATGCCCCGAGATCACGCGTGATCTCGCCCCTTACCTTCGTATCGATCGTTGATGGGGGTGGTGCAGTCGTCAACCATACGCACCTCTGAACGGCTGTTCTTCCTCGGTGGAAGACAGGTGAAAAAAGCGGTATGTTTTTTTGGAAAGCCGTAGATCTTGTAATTATCGTGCAGATTCTCCTCTTTCTGTTTGTGCAGTTGAAGTGTTTGACCTAGTGAGTTGCGTATCAGTGTACCCTTCCAGGCTCTGAGGAAGGCGATTCTGTCGAAACGTCACGTACGGTTGTTGTATGTGTGTTAGTGTACGGAAGTAAACGTATGCTGTTTAACAACCTCGCGATTGCTGAGAGAGAAAACGACGAAAAAAACGCAGTGTCATCAACTGTTACTTATCAACTTGTGCTGCCAATAAGAGCAAACTTGACGCGTTTTAGAACCAGTTCCAGGAAATAATACGCGACGAGAAGACCTTCTATGAAATCGTAGTTGGAGACTTCATGGGGATTCATGTTTCAAGAAGAGAGGAAATCGCCTATCTGAGTCTCCTAACGGCATTACTATTGCGGAGATCGATCATATTTTCACGAACTGAAAATGCTGCCTCTTTGACACCTCAGTGATGCCTCGATTCTGTACTGGATCTGATCATCGTCCTCTCTGTGCGTAGATTCAATTCAGCCATAGGATGAGAAGAAACTTCTGTGATCGTCGAAGAAAAATGAAACAAGTCGTGCATGCCAAGGATATTCTCAATAAAATTCTATCCTCATATGACTGGCAGATAAAAGAAAACCCGATATAAGATTAGTCGCTGCTTGTCGAGAGATTTCAAACTTGCGCCGAACTCGCCTCAGTTCTTCAAACAAGAAGCTCAGATTACACCGAATTTAGTGAGCACACGATTACCGCTTTGAATTTTAAACCAGCGAATTTTAGCATTCGTTCAACTTAGCTTACTGCAGTGATTGGCGTTAAAATCTAAAGATCTTCACCAACAAAGAACTAGTTTTCAACGACGAAATTCTCTTTTCCTCAAGAAAAGCACTTTTTGCGCCATTTCTTTTTTCGTCGACACTCGTAGTTTGAACAGAAAGGCGTGTTCACAGGTTTTCAAAAAATGCCAAGTTAATTCAAAATTAAAAAATAAGAATTCTTCTAGCTCAATGATGATAAAGGACGACGGAAAGGTGTCACATTTCCAAGTTATCAAGTCTATGGGTAAAATATGAACTTATCGATATTGTTAAACGTCGACTTCTACTCAACTCTTTCTAAACTGTGCTAAATAAAGGAAATTAACCAGTTGGGCTTTCTGTACAAATTATGCTATAACTTCAACATGGCGCCGTGGTTAGGAATTCCCTACATTACGAATATGCTCTTCGTTCAACCCTGCGCACCACATTGGCTAAGGTCGCAATCACTCCGGGTTCGACGAGTTGCCCCACACTTGTCCTGGAGGATATAGGCCTCTAATGTAATCATGAATACGCCAGAAGCATGTCATTGTATGTTCCAAATATGCATCCAATCCCCTCAACGATTCCCAATGAAGTCGATTGCATAGACTCCGCAAAAACAATTACTTTCGCTGAATGCTTCATCCTTTTCATTGTTTTGCGAGGATATGAAAGTGCTACAGACAGCGCGGTACTGATACTGAAACCGACTTTTTGATTTTATATCTTAAAAGACAATTTTCACTGAATGTCAAAGTAAATAACCAGTATTGTATATTTGTTTAGAGGGTACGTCTAGCGCAGTGGTCGGAGGCGCCAGTGGCTCCAATACACTTAGAGTTGATCCCCACGCCTCATGCTCATCAAGCCTTCCATCCTTTCAAGGTCGGCAAATTTGTACCAGACTTGCCTGGGAGAATAGCACCACTGGCTCGGCACATCGGTAGGCCATCGCGAGTCACTGTGAAGGCCAGATGTGCATTCAATCACCTCCAAGGATGATTAGTGAAGTCGAATGCATAGCGTATCCCTCAGAGATTCATCAACGTCTAGAGCTTTATCCTTTATCCTTTATATTTTCTTAGAAAGCTCAGATTACACGAGGTTGTTATATGACCTTTATTCGGCTAACTTTTCAAAGTTTTCTCCTTTTTCAGAGCCGACGTTCCGAGTCGATGGTTTGCAGTCGTTCCTCCATGCATTATGAGTTTTCGTACTCATATTAAGTCGAATCTTCTTGAGTGGTACATCTTGAATGAAGTACTGTCGCTCGGCCCTGTCCTTTTATATAAAACAGTTAAAACAGTTGCAGACCAATTGCCACTAATTTTCACCTGTTTCCCGAATTGGTGGCAATGAATACAGCATTCGGTGTTATATTAGTTGGCACATAGTATGGCAATATCTTAAAGTATTTTTTCCGACATCTTTATAAGATATTGCCACGCTTTCCTTTAGCTCAATAAATAACGACTACTCCATGACACATTGCCCTTACAAAAACAAAGTTGATAAAAAAAAATCAACAATGCATGAAGGGAAACCAAGTACTGGAGTACCTCACTTGAGCGAAGAACCGCTGCATTCGTTTCACTCAATGCGAACAAGAAAGAGTTCTAAATCTCAAGAACGACAACCTGTAGACCACCAACTAGAATCATTGTGGCGCTGAAGAAGACGAAAGCACCGGAACACCAGTTAATTTTAT
The DNA here is from genome assembly GCA_900624975.1 of Angiostrongylus costaricensis. Taxonomy (NCBI): domain Eukaryota; kingdom Metazoa; phylum Nematoda; class Chromadorea; order Rhabditida; family Metastrongylidae; genus Angiostrongylus; species Angiostrongylus costaricensis. The sequence goes on along the minus strand of UYYA01001123.1, from coordinate 3,681 downwards.
TAAACTCTTAACTAAACTTGTGTTAGTTTAATAATCTAAGAAGACGTCTTCGTTTTATGCTTATCGCAAGGGACTAGAACATGGCCGAAATTGCATTGTTAGTGAGTTTACTAAAAACTAACTCCCAGAACGTAAACAACAAAAGTAGTAATTATGAGTATTTCGAAAAGCTTTAGATTAGATGCTTCGGCACTATACAAAAGAAATTGATTAAAAAATCAAAAAGTATTACGAAACAACTTATTTACAGCGATATTAATAAAGGATGGAAATAAGCTCTCGGCGTCGATCAATTCCTGAGGGATGCGCCGTACATTCTACTTTATTAGCGTCATTTGGAGGTGATTGTATGCATATCTGGCCTTTACAATGGCTCGCGGTGGTCTGCCGTCCTCCCAAATAGATGTGGTACCAATTTACCGTCCCCGGAGTGATGGAAGGCTTGGTGGGCCAGGGCGCCGATATTGATTCCATGTGTGTGCTGCAGGGTGCCTCCAACCACTGCCCCACACGCGCTCGTAGCGCCATTGATAGAAACTAGAATGAATTAATTATCTCCGAGTCTAGTGTATTGTAAGTATAAGTGTATTGTATTATAGTGTATTGTATTATAAGTATTGGATAACTGAAACATCAAAAAATTGTCAAAACACTTGCAAGTTTAATTGAAAAAGGAAAAGCGAAAACGGCACTCAGAATTTATTTTGGTTTGAAAAAAGTGGACACTTCAAAAGTGGAGACTTCAAAATTAACTCATGCTCGTGAGCAGCTATATGCACTACGTTAGCCACTTGCTTGCCTAAAACACCGAGTGGTGTAGTCCAACAACGATGGATGGGTGAGAAGAATTTGACGGATGCTCTTTTGGCGGTGGAATTCTCTCGTCGTGTTTCTCTTCTCAGGAGGTCCTTCGCTTCGCATGTCTCTCAGCCGGTTTTCTATCTAAAATAAATAAAAAATTGTTTTATCAAACCTTATGACTGCTAAGTAACGACCACCGTCTTCTTCTAACGACGTTTCGGCTTCAACTCTTTTGTCGGAGATTCCATTTAATTCTCATTAGAATTATCGCCCAACAATAGAATTCTTCATAGTCGGAGATTGAACGGATGGCCGAAAAACTAGAATTCACAGTGCTGATACGCTGAACAAATTCGGTAAGATGCACGTTTCAGTGCTACCTAGAAATCTATCAGTGGGATTTCATGGATTTTGAGAAATCCATGCAATTCTCACTATCGCCGCTCTGTCATGCACTCATAGAATACCGTATCATCTAGTATAATGCTCTTCAACGTGATTGAAATTGTCAGCGGAATAAAGCTGTCCTCCGTTGGAATATGTTTAATGTCTTAGGTGTCTAAGGACAACCATTTAAACAGATATGGATGAGCCGGAAACGAGGAGGGCAAGCATAGTAGCTGCATTTGCTCCATGCCATAAAAATTGAAACGACAGGTGGGATTGATGTTAAAGACTTTGAAATCATCCCATGCCGACGGATTCGCTGCGACACTGAAGAAGCACTGCTTTGAACACTACGTATTCCGACAGCGTATATCCATGATTTATGTAACGGCGGCATTGATGGATGAACGAAAATTCTTCTTGAGAATTATTTCGAAAGCGATTATTGACGGACAATCACTATCATCAAAGATCATCGCCGATTGAGGTTGACTCATTCGAGCGGTGTATCTCTGAAGAAGACTCGACTCAATACGAAGATGAAGTCACCACACTGGAAAGACGAGCGACCGTGGACCATCTACTCGGATCATCGGCTCTAAGGATGACGAAGACGGCGAAAGGTTAGCCAGGTAAACATCTTTATTAACCTCGTGTTTGTTTTTAAATGAGAGAATACATCTCGAGAAGCTTCTGTCATTGGTTGGTCTTCAGAGTTTTAAAACTTTTAGGTGCATTTTTTATAGCGTTCGCGCAGTGATTATTAAGCATTTGTTGGATCCCATTGCTCATCTACAGAGACGAGAATGGTAAAAAGAGTATATTATGCAGTGATGACACCACATTACCAACTAAGCGATGTTTTTGTCAGAAATTCATTGAAAAGTGCATTAAGCGGTGCGATATTGTAGAGGAGAATGTTTGTCACAAATTTCGGCCATAACTGATTCCTAAGTCTAAAAAGTTGCCAAGCAGTGCCCTAAGATTTTTTATGACTCATTTTTTCCAAACGTTATTTGTTTGCGTCGTTCTCTTTTTCAGCAATTACGAGGTTCTTATTCAGTAAATGCTTAATTCCTCACAAATAACACATACAACACAACGATAGCAGACGTTTCGGCAGTATCGCCTTCCTTCTTCAGAGCCTGGAAGGTACACTGATAATTTATTTACTTGGTCAAACAACTATATACGACTCTGAGCGGCCGTTCTTCCTCGGGAGAAGGCTTTCAAAGAAAAACGTGCATGAACCTCCATTCGAAATTATCAAATTTCCCTCTAAGTAGCCCATTTTCATTCGTCCACTGAAACCTTATCCACCACTTGGTTTGCAAAATTACTTACCTTCCAGCGGTACGAAGTTATGATGTAATCGCCTACTGGTTGTATTCATCCGTCCTCTCTGCTACTCTCCCTCCCTCGTGCTCCTTCTCTCTCCCTTTTTCCGCATACTTATACTCTTCATTTAGTCTCGTTCATCACGTTTTTAAATAAAAATATTGACAATCTTAACCCTTTTACTTACTGCCTTTTTTCTCTTTAATGGCAGGGAATGTTGCGAAATATAACTCGTATATAATGCTGAGATATTTGCAAAACTCCGGACCGCAGAATACGTAGTGTTCAAAGCAGTGCTTCTTCAGCGTCGCAGCGAATCCGTCGGCATGGGATGATTTCAAAGTCTTTAACATCAATCCCACCTGTCGTTTCAATTTTTATGGCATGGAGCAAATGCAGCTACTATGCTTGCCCTCCTCGTTTCCGGCTTATCCATATCTGTTTAAATGGTTGTCCTTAGACACCTAAGACATTAAACATATTCCAACGGAGGACAGCTTTATTCCGCTGACAATTTCAATCACGTTGAAGAGCATTATACTAGATGATACGGTATTCTATGAGTGCATGACAGAGCGGCGATAGTGAGAATTGCATGGATTTCTCAAAATCCATGAAATCCCACTGATAGATTTCTAGGTAGCACTGAAACGTGCATCTTACCGAATTTGTTCAGCGTATCAGCACTGTGAATTCTAGTTTTTCGGCCATCCGTTCAATCTCCGACTATGAAGAATTCTATTGTTGGGCGATAATTCTAATGAGAATTAAATGGAATCTCCGACAAAAGAGTTGAAGCCGAAACGTCGTTAGAAGAAGACGGTGGTCGTTACTTAGCAGTCATAAGGTTTGATAAAACAATTTTTTATTTATTTTAGATAGAAAACCGGCTGAGAGACATGCGAAGCGAAGGACCTCCATGATGTGATGGTAACATGTTACCACTCGGAAAGGGTAATAGCGCGTTCGATGCCCACCGCCGACACCTGCGGCACGGAGTTTGAAAATATTTCAGTATCATCATGGTTGTGTCACAGGAAGCTCTGAGGAAGGCGATGTCGCCGAAACGTCAGCCATCGATCAATAACATCAAAAACAACGACAACGAAGATCTGCACCAACCTCGTGTCAGCTTAAGAAGATCAGTTTATAAGA
>UYYA01001122.1:0-21815 GCA_900624975.1 Angiostrongylus costaricensis | reverse complement strand
GTCTACGGTGCGATGTCAGTAGTGGCGGGTGTTACCAAATGCGTTCTGTTAGCAACGCCATCGGTGGCATGTACCATTCCCCCCACACTTTGCCGCTAACCAATTCGTTACAGTATGACCGTCTGTGTGAAACAACAAATTGCGTAATTTGCCCTTACGGCAGGGACGGTGATTGCATGAGTTCAGGTACGATATACCTGATCTCTTGTAATAATTGCGGAGATGAATATATTGGCGAAACGGGCAGACCTTTGTGTATCCGTATGAAAGAACACCTAGATGGCAAACGAAAACTAAGAAGAAGCAGCCCACTAGGCACGCAGAGGATACAAAAGCATTGCGGAGACGATTTTGAAGTAAAAGTCAATATCCTTGCACAGGAGTCCAAAACACCAGCGCGAAAACTTTTTGAGGCTTTTTGGATCAATGCCAAAAACCCTACCATGAATAGCATGGATGAATGCCCGGAGGTCATACACGACCTGATCCCGTACGTTTGCATCGATTTTTGATGTGGGATGGTGCAGTCGTCAACCACATGCGACTATAATCAGCTGTTCTAAACTTCCTTATTGGAAGTCACGAAAAAGCGGTGGGTTTAAAAGGACGTGCTACGCAGAGTATCTATCGGCTGCACTATGTTGCTTTTGCTGAATTGGATAAGAGGTGTTGGAAGTCAATTTTCCCACCACTATTTAGGATACTTACTTCGGTTTACAGAGCGATTGTTCAATGACCGTAGCTTCAACATCTACTTCTGAAAACCTTCTGCTTACATTTCGATGGGGAGAGAATAGAAAATTCGTTCCGATGACATTTACGTTTTCATGCGAACTACTTCAGACTCCTAACCGAACAGTGTGAAGCTTCATCGAACACATTATTATTATCGAATTTTTCGATTTTAAATGTTAAACACTTTATCAACGTACTCAGTAATTTCTTTAAGTACCACTGGTAGTAATTTTTTTTTAGTACCACCGTTTTATGCCCCATTCACGCTTAACGGAACGAATATCTCCGAATGCTTCAGTTACATCTATCTAGGTCGGAAAATCAATATGATGAACGGCTTAGCCCCAGAGCTGAGCGGAAGGAAACGAGCGGCATGGGGAGCTTTCAAGAACATCGAGGATATAGTGAAGAAAACAAAGAATACTCGTCTCAGTGCCCACCTTTTCGACTCAACGGTGCTTCATGCCCTAACGTGCGCATCAGAAACTTGGTCGCTGCGTAAGTAGAATAAAAGATCACCCAGCGTTATCGAACGCGCAGTCGAATGAACAATGTTAGGAGTATCCCGTTTCACGCAAGTAAGTAATGAGACCCGAAGCTCCGATCTGCGTCAACGATCAAAAATCAAAGATGCCGTTCTGTACGCCAAACAGTCGAAGATAAAGTGGGCCGGACACGTAATGCGTATGACTGACAACCGATGGACAAGAGCCGTTAGTGACTGGATTCCTCGCGATGTCAAACGTGCTGCAGCAAGACCACCGACCTGATGGTCAGAGTTCTTCACGAAGAGCCTAGAAGAAAGATATGTTGCTCGAAGAGTTCCTAGAGCGGGCAGGACCCACTGGCCTGCTCTTGCACAGGCTAGGGAAAAATGGAAGATTTACTGGCGCCCGTTCGAGTCACTCGACCATCAACGGGACTACAGTTGATACATGTGATACCACCGTTTCTTCGCACCAGAGAGAACAATTTTTGAAGGCTTTATTATGGGCGTGCTCATGTATTGTAAAAAAAGGAAGCGAAGTGCGAGATCCACGTCTGCAGACGTTTGGAAAAAGATGGAAGGTTTGAAATTCAATTATTCAGTAACTTGTTTCCGAAGTAATCCGAATTTCTTTTGCTAGAAACAGCGTTGTGTAGACATGGCTGATTGCTACTAGAATAGGAATTTAACAAAACCGTATCCAATTCGATTTCAGCATTTTCTCTGTAGGATGACGGTAGAACTTGCTCATTACCTCAGAAAATTGCTATAAGGGACAGCTGGCTTGGACACTGAATTTCAACGAACTGTTTACTGATAGCTGCACATCAAGCCAATACAATATTGTTTCGAAAAACATTTCGTTCACTATCTGTGCACACTACGGTAATAATCGAAGCAGTGGATGAAGCTGAATGTTCTGCTAATTTCCAAAAGATCAGCGAAAAACCAGCAGTAGCGAATATTGTCGCACGCCTCCGGAAGATTTACGCATTGCCCGAAGAAACCCCCTGCTTGAGGATACAACTTGTAAAACTGGCTGTTGAAGTGTTTGAAGATTCTTTCTTAAGGAATACTTTAGAGTAAAACATATGGCCTGTTATTTTAAAAAGTGCCACGGAGAATATCGGTCGGCCGCACTTTGTTGTCTCTAACAGTTTTACGCTCAGCGTTGTTACCGCAACTGTAATTTCGCTTACATCACCGAACTTTATTAGCGTGTAGTCATTTTCACTAGTAAATTAAGACATTCCATCAAATCACAGAATTTCTCTTCAAAAGACGATGTTTCGATCGTCTTTGTTCTGAAGGACATCTTGCTAGCAGACCCGCGCTGAAGGAATTGCTCTGGAAAACATTTACGTTTTCTTATGAATCGCTTAGCAGTAATAGTCCAACAATGTGGACGCCTTATCTCAACACCAATACTTGTTGTGAATTCTGGGCTCCAAATGTAAGACATTATGCCTGCAAAGCACGGATGACAAAGTAGGCGCTACCTGCTCTATTTCATCGTCGTTCTGTTTATGAGACTTTTATGAGCGATGAGTAAAGATGAATAAGCCACTTGGAATCGTTTTAATTGAATTGCAGATCGACGAACGGTTCTACGAGAGATTGCCGTTGGGCCTTCAATGCGCTGATTTCGTTTGCATGCGAAACCCAGGGAATACGAGAAAACCACTAGATGAAAAAATTTTCAATTGAGATTTCTGTGAGTACTTCGTCTAACTTCGCAATCACAGTAGCCACAGTTTTTATCACACTTTGCCAGTACTGTAAAACAGTAAACAATAAGGTGGTGAACAATGATTTTTTCACGTAATGTGCCCCTTTTTATCATGGTCCACCATACCTACTTGATACCTGAACGGCCCGTCTTCACTGGTAGTGCAGACTCCAGCATAATCTCCATTTTTCGGAGATTTGCTGGTTAAGCCATTGTGGTTCCCTGGAATCCCGAGGAGAGCCTGCCCAAAGTCTACCCCAGGTCGTTATCACGGCAGGCAGTCGCAGCCCTTGTGGATCAGAGGAAGATTTACCACCATGCGACTTTGATACAAAGACGGTGGCCTGGTATTGGTTTACTCTTAGCTAGGTTTCCAGATGGAAACGCCGGTCTCCTTCTCAGCTCAGGAGATCCTGCCGGGAAAACGAATCACTCCACTGTACATCGCAGTCCGGCATCCAGGAGTACGTCCCGGCCACGATGGAGCGGTTTGACGTTGGGAGGCGTCCACCATAACGGAATCCAATTCACTTTTCGCGGATAAAGCCTACCCTAGTGTCTGACTGTGGTGCCTCGCGAAAGGTTGCCATTGGGTTTTGTAGCATACTGTTAAGGGCAAGAAACACCACGTTTTTAAATCGTGGTTTCTTCTTGCACTTCGATTGACACAATTATGTGAAAAAGTTTGTTCTCGGAGATTCCCGCCTTTGTATACAAAATCGCTGTTCTCCAAACGAAAATGCGAGTAGGCAACAGGCGAAGTACAAAAAACATTTCTGGAAGCCTGGCCTGAAAATCTTTTCATTTCGAAGTAGTAAAATTTTCCCTGAATCGAATGTTTGTTCAGTTTCTATAATCAATGCAAAATCTTGAAAGCTTTTACTGAAGGGATTACGAACCTCATCATTATTGGTGCCACTTTAAAGGCCGTGGTTTACAGTGGCGATATCGCACTCGCCGCTCACTTCAGCGACATTCAGTTTCCAAGACAGTGGACAGCCACAAATTTTTCTAAATTTGTTAAGATCTTTCCAATGAGCTTATATTTCTGGTATTCAAGACTTCTCGAACTATCATAGAAATTCAGGAAATGAGCTTTAAATTTATAATAATTCCATAACTGTTTAGCTTTGGAACCTAAATTCTTCCATTCACGTGAACTCATTTTTCCCACTTGTTAAGCGACAAGCTCGCACGGAACGGTTACAAAGCACATCAGCTGATTGATGGTGCCTTGTTCGCTAATGATCATCTCACTGTTGAAATAGCCGATGCAACAACGATGGGCTGCAGTTCGTCATCAGAATGAAGCAAACAACAGATACACATTCGCTGGACAGGTTTTATATACATATTTATGAATTTAATGGATATTTAGAATGATCATACACCTACTTTATTGGTGAGAAACAGTGGCTCGCTTTTTCCAGAATTTGCTGGGAGAAACTTCACCATTGTCGCGTTGTTGCCTCTTGAAATAAAAGGAACTGATTGCTGTCGTCCTCTTTTTTCCAGTAATCGCGAGGCCTTTATTCAGAACTCGTTTACTTTCGTACACATAGAACACATACAACACAGCGAAAGGTGACGTTTGGCAGTATCGCCTTCTCCAGAACCTGGAAGGGTACACTGATAAGCATTTTACTAGGTCAAACGTTTTAACAGCACAGACAGAATGGTGAAAGTCTGAACAATAAGTACATGATCACCGACTTCTTGAAAGGTCCACCGTTTTTACCTGACTTCCACCGAGGAAAAACAGCCGCTCAGAGTCGCACATGGTTCATGACTAGACCACTCCACATCAAAAATTAATTCTGAGATATGAAGCTAGATCACTTACTTTCTTAGAAAATTCCTCCCTTTCAGTCATTCTCGGGATTTTCGGCATTTATACAAAAATCCTCGAAAAGTTTGCGCGTTGGTGTTTCACTCTCCTGTGCGAGTACAGCGACTTTCACATGAAATCGTCTCCGCTGTGACTATGTATCCTGTGTGCGCCTAGTGGGATACTCCGCCTTACTTTTCGTTTACCATCTAGAAGTTCTTTTACGCGTATACATAAAGGTATGCATTTTTTCCAATATATTCATCTTCGCAGGTGCTACAAAAATCATGTATATCGTACTTGAACTCATGCAGTCACTCCCTAACGTAAGGTCAAATTACGCAGTTTGGTGTTTGTAATCACAGATTTGTAATCCAATGCTGAGGATAATAGAAAGTCGATCTTGGAAACTCAGTGCTATCCAAACTTTAAAAGCAATGTTTTTACAGTGTTTAATCTCGAAGAAGTATCTTCATTATGCAGAGCTTGTGGCGCAATGGTCGGATGCGCCCTACAGCACAGGTAGAATCGATCAGCACGCTCATGGTCCACCAAGCCTTCCATTCCTTCGGAGTCGGCAAATTGGTTCCAGACTTGTCTAGGAGGATAGAAGCACTGGCCCCATACATCGATAAGCCACCGCGAGTCATTGTAAAAGCTAAATATGTGTACGATCACCTCTAAACGATGCTTAATAAAGTCGAAGGCGTGGCCTATTCCATTGAGATTGATCAACACTGAGAACATTTCTCTTTATCCTTTTATCTATATTTCTAGCTGTCAATTTTGCCGCAAGACGTCTTGTTGAACGTCGAGTGATCAGAGTGTGTTACATTCAATTGTCCATTCGACAGCCCTGTTCAATCGACTCTGCTTACTATGTGTTAAAAAAGTACCTGTTTTGCGCATCTGAGTGTAATATGCCCTACTGCCCTAATAGATCGTCGTTGACCAAAACAGGGCTTCAAGCCGTCTTTTACTCATTTCCCTTCGTCAGGGACGCACTTCTACAATCATGCTCTTGACACCGTTCATAAAGTCAAGCCTCTTTCACGTTATATAAGCGAGCATTTTGACGTTCATGACAAAATAGGAGACTGAATAAAGTTTAGTTCATGGGTTCTCATATGGTTTTTTTTAGTTTACCACTTCTACTTTTTTGTCACATTTATTACGACAGAAAAATAATGAACAAGACCGAATAGCCTCGATGTGGCGACAGCGAAAAATACGTCGTAATATTTAACAGCGGATATCGACACTCGACTGAAATCACTATGGGTGTGATGAGGGCCAAACCATTAAAATTTGTAGCAAACCTGTTTGGGTCCATCAAGAAAGCAAGAGATGTGCGCGATGTATTGGGGTTTTTTTGTGGCATTCGTCCCCTCAATAAAAGCCTAATACACTCAGTGAATTTAGTGGGAAAGAAAATGTCTTCTTGTTGTTAGCTGTTGACTGCTAGCTGTCAGTGCATCGCAAAAAAAAGGATAACGAAAAAGTGATAATGAATTGTTTTTGCCTTCAACAACAGCATAGTGCTATCGTAGAGAAAATCTTTTGCATTAAAAAAAACTCGGAATTTCCTGTTTGATAAGAATATCTCTGAGAGTTTGTTGAAAGAAAAATATCTCAGCAGTACAACAAAGTTTTTTAGCCAATAACGTACTGCTAGCGGTTTCAACCAGTGACCTCTAGTTGCCTACAAATGTAGAGCATTAATGGCAATATTGTTCCTTGACCAGCAGCCGAAGCCACACGTTAAAGCTGGGAAATCTCTGTGGATGATGGATGCGAGACGACGAGTCGAATGTGGGAAGTGCTGGAATCCGCATAGTAAATCTGAAGACGGGTCTTATAAAATAAAATTAAAATGTGGCTCTCTAGAACTTAAAAACCACGGCAGGTGTTCCTACCGTGGTCGACTTTGATGGAAATTTGCTCTGTGCAAAGATGGCTTGAACCTTAGTCTGGTTGTTATGACTTATGTAATTATTCATTGAATTTTGTGGTAAATCATTGAAAGCTATGCACATCACGTTTTTCAGTCATGGTTACTCCACCTGTGTTGATGTAGTGATACAACTGTAGGTAATGTCTTAGTATTGGTTTCCTTTATCTTTAAACTCTTCGTTTTCGAATTGGAGCAGCAATCAAAATGTTGCGAAGACAACAATGATCGAAAATGGAATAAATAGATACCCAAGTGTGATGACATAGTGGATAGCGGACCAGTCGGACGATATAATTTTGCCGAAGATCACCAAAGTTATTCAAATGCAAGGTTATTGTAGATGGGCCGATCGTCACTATACTTATAATCGGAATCGAGGCACTCGCGCTACTCCTTGTGGGATAGAAACTGTGGTCGTCAAAGACAAACAGGAAACACAAAAAACTTAGGTAAATACTTTTCAAAGAGCGATAATTTTCGTGTATTACTGGAAAGTGCAAAGAGAACACTTTTGAAAGCCTGGGTATTTCTTCATTTTGATGCTACGAATTCGTCACTGAATCAAATACGCTTCTAGTGGAAAGTTTTGAAAGTTTTCTCAGAAAGGGTTTTGAACTTTACCGTTTATGGTTCAACCTCACTTGCAGTGTTTTCCGCATGTAATCCCACTTTATCCATTCAGGTGCGTGTACTTTACCAAATTACTTGGCAAATACATAATTTCTGTGACTATTATGGTCGTGTCAATGAGCCGGATTTTCGGCATCTACATCGTCCTTGAGCGGTCGGCTATTTCTTCGTTTCTACTTTCATTTCCGATTACGGTTCTAGCCCGTCTCTGGAACAACTTCCGCGCGATAATGACTAAGGAGTTTGAAAGTTTCATTCGTAAACGTCCAAAATTTCACATCGAGTTCATTACAGGGCTCTTGTTGTCTAAAGAACAGTTGAGTAGATGGTGGTACTAATACTGCTCCTACTTTTTGTTGTTCGCGCCTATTTTGCGCTTTATCCCAAGCTTTTTTGCGGAGTCTATTTTGAAGTTCATGTAAACCACATGCGACCGGTCGCAAGGTTACCTAAGAAAAGGGTTCAGATGGTGAGGAACTCGGTCCCAATTCCAATAACGAGCGTGCACCGTCTAAGAGAGCCATGCCTCCTAAGACGGTTACCTTTGAACTTTCTTGCACATTATTTATCGTACTGTGACCTGCTCGATGTTCGTTAGCGGTACTGTTGTGCGCTCTTGAAGCCGTGTTATGCGATTTACTTAAAAGGTCCTCGAATTTTCTTCGCAAAGTTACTTTAGCATTAGACCTAATAGAGTTGCAAATCAACACTGACCCACCCACTAGTCTCCTCCATAGGCGGTCCTCCAAATACTGAGCACAAAAGTTTTCCCTCGTCTCCCACTTCTTCCACCTAGCGAAATTCTGGTTTTCTCGGCTTCATAGACAGGTGTGTAGTATTGGCAATTCGATGTCCAGTACTCGGTTACTGTCCTCTGGCTGGTAGTCCGCATACATCGTGTAGTCGTCTTCGTTTGATGAAGTTCGGAACCACTCGGTGTTTAAGACAGCGGCGGAGAAAGTGTATTGACTTGTGAGCTAAGGTGATCTTTTGTCTTAGTGACAGCGCTTCTTTTACAAGTCGGAAGTATCGGGCTGGTACGTCTCGTAATAAATCCCGCGATCGATTTTCTATTAACCTCGGCATTGATCAAGTTATTCTTCTCATCCTTGTCGAGCAAACGCGAATTGTTATTTTACTCCTTATCCACGAGCAAGCTGACGCTTCGGCGAATGTTGCCTTCCTCAGAGCCTGGAAAGATCTGCTTAAGAAGGGTGGGTGTAGAGAATTCGGTAAGTGTAGTTGAAATGCCAGCGAGTAGCCTTTGGCGCTAGCTAGTTCGTAATCGCCTATATGATGGTCTATGTGTAACGCGAAATTGAATAATTTGCCATAATGGTGGAGACGTGGATTGCATAAGCTCGGGTACAGTTTATCTCGTCACCTATAAGGCGTGCGGAGACGAATACATTGGCGAAACGGGTAGGCCCCTCTGTGTCTGCATAAAGGAACACCTAGCCGGCAAGCATAAACCAAATATCCCATTAAGCACGCATAAGGCCTAGAGACATAACGTGGAGGACTTTGAAGTTCGTGTCACGATCCTCGTACAGTAATCGAGAACACAGCGCGCAAAACTCTCGAGGCGTTCTGGATTAATTCCAGAAATCTGCAAATGAACTGCAGAGTATAATGCCTCATTATCACGCGTGATATTGGGCAGTATATAAGCCTGCTATTCTGATGGGAGGGGTACATTAGGCTTCCATGTAAGCTCTGTGCGGTTGCTCTTCACGTGACATATTCAGTTGAAGACTCGTAGAAAGCGGTAAGTGGACAAAGCTGTGTTCATTGTGATTGAAATCTTGGTTTAGCGTTTTCTTTATTTGGTTATAGAGGTATTTGGCCGAATAGATTGCTGTCATCTTCACCTTTCCAAGCTCTGAAAAGGGCGAGATCCTCCGAAACCTTAGGTTGTTCGTAATTAAAGAATAAAATAACAGCTCGCGTTTGCTCAACAAGAATATGAAGAATTTATTGCCAGAGTGTCCATGGTTTCCGTGTTTTCACCACTTTTAGTTGGCGCTTTGTTTTAAGGAGAAACTGAATTCATACTTTGAGATAATTTGATTGCATCAGGATGAAAGTGTTAGATCTCTGGGAGCATTTTTTTGTGCTTTCCAGCAGTCCGCACAAAATGACATCATGGAACAATTAACGCTACTGATCTTGCAGAAATGAGTTTTGAATGACGGCAAATCTCGGGATACACCTTGGAGGTTCTGCCGTTGTAAAGTTTACTAATGCCGACAATCTGGCACGGTGGCAACGTTTTTGCAGTGAAATCTTGAAAATGCAAAATTTTGTTGCGAATACTACAGAAGTCCTTTCCAACAACGAATCTGTGGGAATGCGATCATCCTGTTTGTGCAATGAATGCAATGGCGAACGTAGCTTTCCCTCTTACATGCATTTACATCTTCAGGCAGTGCTATGGATGTCTATTAGGAGTAAATGTAGGCAACCCTTTTTTCAGCTCCATATGTATTATTTTTAAGTAAAATTTTCTGGATTAGCCCCTTAATAAAATAATTACGCCCTGACTCTGACTGTCCCTATTGGCGATAAGCTACGCTCCTCCATTAAATTACTGAGTACATCAATAAAGAGTGCAAAATATCGACAGACGGTTATTTCGCACGAGGATGGAAATTATCTGCATGAAGATTATATCCAGAACGGTGAAGTGGTTTTAAGCAGTGTACACCGAAGCTAAATAGAAATCTGCGAGTCAGTTGCTTTAGTGTTGTCCGTAATGTACTAGTTCGTCGCGTTAAACTCAATCAATAAAAGTGACAGAAAGTAGGTGGCGTGTGACCAACTCAAAAAAGCACGGTGAACTGTGGTGTGCTATGAGGTGCGGCCACTTCTTATTTCCATCTTAGTGCAGATAGATAGAGGTGATTTAGGATACAGTGTTCCGCACTACACAAGATCTCTGCGCCCAATAGTCAACAAGCCTTCCTTCCGTCCGAAGTGTGCAAATTGATGACAGAGTTGTCTGGTAGGAGAGCAGCACTGGCTCGAAGCATCGGTAGGCTACCACAAGTCATTGTAAAGGCCAGATATGCATGCAATAACCTCCAACGGTGCTTAATAAAGTCTGACAAGCCTGAGAGTTTTATTATTCATAATTTAAGAAGTTGGATTTTGTTAAGAGGGGTTCTTTAAAAACGCGGAGGTGAAAGAAAAGTCTACTGTTCAGTACTTAATTTGCTGATGTGCCAAGTTGCAACGTTACAAGATAATCCAATGCTTTTCACTTTTATTTTTGCTGAACACCTTCCACAGTGGATGTGGAAAATATTTTTATGAGAAAAAGATCTGATCGAGATTACTCATTACCACATAAAGAGTGAACACCTGCGAAAGACCTTTTAACATTAAAGCATTAAAGCATTTTCTTGACTATAAAGCGTAATTTTTTCACCACTGCACTTCTCATTGCATCATCCACTAGATTTCTTCAAACAACTATAGGTGCTCTAGTGCATATTTTGCTTATGCAATGACTTGCGCTTCTCTGTTAACAAATCAAGTGGATGCTTTTATTCTTCCAGAGAAGTTTGGCACCAAACCATCTGCAGTGAAGGTATAAGAAAGACATGGGCAACTCGAGGTGTGCCAATGAACTGCGTAAGGGATGTATTGCAAGACACTAAACCTCTAACCAATGCGCTGCAGCATTTTTATTTTCATACATAAGCACAGTAGAACTTTCCAGTTATATATTTTCGACCTTTCACTTTTTTATAATAACGTTTAACGGTTTGCCGCCTCATAGTGGTGAAGAGATGTTCATTAGTGTTGGCTTGCGATGTTCAGCAAGACGGTTCATCGCCATGTCGGTGGATTCAAGGTAAGCAGTCCATGGTTTCCGTCCGGAAGCACATCTAAGAGTAAACCAATACCAGGAATCACCAATACCCTGGTATCAAACTAGTCGCACGGTGGCAAACCTTCTCTGATACACAAGGACGACAGCTGCTTCTTTAAATGACAAGCTGGGGAAGGCTTCAGACAGACTGTCCTCGAAATTTCAGGGAACCACGATGGCCAAACCAGCATTTACCCAAGGATTGGAAATTATGCTGTGGAGCCCATAACAACTGATGACGGACCATCCGAATATTCACATAACCGAATTCTTCACCTTTCACAAATTTTTTTTTGGGCAATCGTGATGGATGTGAGTATTTTTTCCAACTATGAACCTGATACAACCACAACGTTGCTGAGATATTTGCAAAACTCCGGACCTCAGGTATATGCGGTGGGGAACGAACGCGTTATTGTCCTTTCCGGTCCTTCGTTTCGCCTGTCTCTCAGCTAGTTCTATCGATCTTTTTGCCACAGCAATCACCCGTCAGCGGGATCTGGGGGCCCAAATCGGCAACGAACCCAGTTAAGCTGAGGCCGCAGTTATAATCACAATTTTAACTTATTATTTACTGCCTACTCTTTTTTGCGGCCTCAGCTTAACAGGGTTCGTTGCCGATTCGGGCGTCCCAGATCAATCCCACTGACGGGTGATTGCTGATGGCAAAAGATCGATAGAACTAGCTGAGAGACAGGCGAAACGAAGGACCGGAAAGGACAATAACGCGTTCGTTCCCCACCGCATATACCTGAGGTCCGGAGTTTTGCAAATATCTCAGCATCATTGAATCTCTATTTTATTTGCTTTTTCGCATGAAGATATCCACTGAAAACATTTGTAGTCTAATGCTCTATTAGAAGTTTAGGTGGAAAAATTCACATAAATGAATAGTTTATTCCAATCGCTCCACAGCTAAGCTCGCGTTTCAGCTGACGGTCGCAAATGCCGAGAAGAAGTTTGTTCCAAATGGACCCGTTGCCAACATACGAACCGCTCTGTTCACCACACTTTGCCACATCGCTGTTGACCAATTTGCCATGACGATGTTTGTGGTCTACATAGAATTTTTTTCATTCACACAACAGTGTGAAAAAATATGAAATCCTCACCGAGAGCGTTCCTGAAATTGTCAAGTGCGTGGGAGGAATAGCTGCAATATTCATGTTCATGCTTAGCTGACACATAGCCTGATCATTGTCTCCACCGCATAAGGTGGTCACTGTATTGCCGACGATGATGCAGTGTGGCAACATCATACCGCGCGCAACTGTAAGCAATTTCTTTATTCAGCAACTCGTTTCCTAGAGAAAGTCGCAAAAAAAGGAGAATGGGTTTTTGCCAGTGATTCTTCTTGAGCTTCCAAATTTGTGCTTTATTTTTATAAAAATGCTGCGTTCAACTTTCAAATAATCTCGCTAAAAATATTCTCAAATCACTATAACTTCGTCCATGGTAAAAATTTCTTTAATGAAAGCATTTTAATTCGAGTAGAGATTAGAATTTCTCATCAGTTGTTTTCGTTCCTTCAGGCTTCCCAGCACATTTCCATAACAATTGCGACGTAGAACTCTTAAAATTCCTTGCTGGTTTTAGAAAGAACTCATTCGCTAGAGTTCTGCGGAAATGTGCCGGCTAGAATGTATAGACTTAAGGAGAAGAAAGGTGGAAATGCAGAAATTTGAGCATTCCACTGTGTTTCTGGTTTTTCAAGAGCATTTTATCTTCATCACTTCCCTCTTCAGGTTCAATGTTTACAGTAGAATTCCCTTCGTCACAACCTTTGCTCAAAAATGTGGCTCTAAATCTTAACGGCTTTTCCTATTTTTTAGCCATTTTGTTTCGGAAAAGTAACATGACGCCTAGCGACGCAAGGATTAACCAGTACGGTCCGAAGCGAACACAATTAGTGAGTTTTTTACACGATGTGATATCACGTGTTGGACGGATTGCAGTACTTCTTGAATTTCATTCGTCTTCCAGCATCAATCAGCCACAAAGCTCTTCAGATAATCATTTAGCTTCAACTGTTGTTTGGCGATTAATATTTCTCTTCCTGTTTGGGGTCAAATACTACTAGAGTAGTCCCTCTCTCGCGTCCTTCGATAGCTGGACTGGAGTGTTCTTCAGCGGATGTGAAGGAGTTAGTTAGATGAACACAAAAGTGGTGAGAGGCTTGGAGTTCCTAAGGTGAGGTAAAACCTGCATTGTTGTGGCGTTGTGTAACACCACTACCGGTGAACCATTCTCGTTTTCACAATAATAATTAATTAACAAGGTTGATTATGGGGAAAACATCAGTTAAGTGGAATCATCTCGCAGTCAACCTTGCAGCAGTTCGTCTTGCTCCTACTATTCTGCGGACGATGAAGTAACAGTAAAAGCAGTAAAGTAACAGTTTTATTGGCCGAATTATTCGGCGAATATAATGCTTATAACAGACTTACTCACTAAAAATAGAAAAAATTCAGACAAATATTTAACTCTTTTTTCAAGGTAAATTCATTTCGATGTCTATTTCCACGCCCGGATGATTTTCGTGCAAATATTGAAGAAGTTGCAGTTTTTTAAAACACCATTATGCCATAGTTGTGGTCTCTCACAACTGATTTAAAAATTAAGAACTTACATTGCACATTAGCTGCTTGGTTAACAGCAACCTGCTGGCACTGCAATGGAGTGTAGTTGATCCGAACAGTGAGCTGACCCAAAATGAGTGCGATTATGGCATCAGAGAGACCAGCGCTGCGACCTTGCTGTTCGAGAACATCAAACACCTCAAGAACAAACGTTTTCAGCACCTGGTAAGATTTACATAGAACCATTTTCGAACAAATTAGATTGGGCTAAGATGGCTAGCAAAAACTGTGTTCGAAGCGAAACGCTGGCAGAATTTCTGAAAGTTTAAAATCCCCTTTCTACGGTCTTCCAAAAATCACGAAAGAAGGGGAACATGGAATTTAAAGTAGAGAACTCACTGCCTGCATTATAATACGTGATACAAATGCCCGAGCTCCCCCTTCGCTAGCTGCAATTCCAGGAACCCTGGCAGGAACATTGGCTGCGGCGGAGTACACCATTGCCACTGGCAAGGAAAACCCGGTGACATTGAAGCTCCTCGTCCTTGCTGCAACGTTATTCCGTAGTTCTGTTGCGATGAATTAAAACTGAATAATTTTTTTAGTACTTTTTTTTCTTTTTTTGCTACTTAATATTGAAAATCATTTCTATGGATGTTTTTCGTATTAAGTCGGCTCCTCAAAGGTGATGAAGTGTTACATACATTTAATCCACAGTCCGGAGTTTTGCAAAAATCTCAATGCTTTCACAGCCGCATTTCTCATAATACAAGGCCTTGAAAACTTGTAGTGGGAGCAGCAAATAAAAAGTTTACATTTTCTCTGTTGAAGGCTCTTCACTTTACGGTTAAGACTGCAGCTACGTGTACTCTCGTGACAATTTCTATTCATTACCTTGACCCGGTGGCGTCGTCCCACAAGCCGAAACTGTCGAGGTGTTCGTTAGCAGCGAAATCAGAAGCACCAAAAGTACCGTCACGTTCGTAAGACTAGTCATCTTTGGTCACTCGAAATCTAGGCAAATACTGTAAATTAGATTGAAATAAATTTTCTGTTTTTTGAGTCGGACCACAAGGCAAGAATGAATTTTGCATTCGGTTATTTTACGTTAGTGGCCTTAGTATGGCAAACATTTTGTGTAGTTTTTTGACTTCTTCAAGGAAAGTAGGAATCGACAACTCTTCTTTCACTGGAAAGCTAGTAAGAGGTAGATGAGTGGCTCTGTTCGCTCAACGCTTTGAAATAGAGTTAGGAATCTCAAATTCGTTATATTCTAAGAAAAATTCTTCGAAGTGACATTTATCACAAATTCTAATCTCAGGAAGCACATGAGAAGCGGTTAATGACGAAGAATATTTATCGAGTGTTGAGTGAGAGCAAGGAGCGAGACAGCAACCACTTTCAAAATTTGAGAGAATTGGTCACTTGTGCAGGAGCGACGGCTTAAATTTGGTTCCCGCTATCGTGTTCGTCTCGCTGAGGGCATAAAATTCCGATTTCTCCACAAATAAAAAAACTCACAGTCGGGATAACAGTATTTTTATATGTTCACCTACGTAAAACAGCTGTCGAAGACGATATCGGTTAAAGAAAACGAAACGCAACTTTCTCTGCTTAGCCTTCTTGGAGGCAAGTTCTTTAGCTGCACATATCAGATTCGTTAAGCACTCAATTTCTTAGTGATCCTCAAATTTATTACGGCAATAAAATCTTTTTTTTCGGTGGAAAGGTTAACTGGTGGCTGAAACAAAGGTCTCTGTAGAGTTGCACCCTAAGAGTTAAGAAGCGGGCGTGAAATAAGTTGGCACCGAAAATTCATCAATACGAGAGAGGGAAACCGAAACCGCGCCAGAAATGATCATGGATAAAATAACTATGTTGATGACAACAGGTCTTATCGTGAGGCGCAAGAATGCTATTTTTTGTTGGAATTGTTGATGTATAGAATTCCTGTAAGCTCAACTGTTTGAATACATGTTAATGTATAGAGTTCACAAAGGTGCGGACGTTGTGAAGAATGAAGAACGTGGCTGGCCTGACACGGGGTTGAAGTTTCTTTGGTGTCGTTTTTAAACATTCCATCTTTCTAATAAAGGTGGATGTTTATGGAGCCCCTACAGCTTCCTGGAATTTTCCCGCAAAACAACATCTGCAGCTGTTCGTTCTCTGTTGTGAGTAGTCATTCCATTTGTGTAATGGTTACGAACTTGGCACTATTTAAACTCACCACTGCAGATGTTTGGAAAAAGACCTATAGAGAAAATCGCATTGTTGTTTTGCTGCAGTAGGTTATCAATTCGATATATTCAGTGTCTTGGGTTTCGAAGAAATCCTACACTCTTTTCTAGAAATAACTTTTCAAAGTAGTCACTGCTGGTTCATACTAGAATGAGAATCTCACAGTATTGCATTAAATATCAACACTGTCGCTAGTGGGCGACGGTAGAATTTTATCAGTTAGCAAAATTGTTGTTTAATACAGGTGACTAGGACATCGGATTTCAAGCAAC
This sequence comes from Angiostrongylus costaricensis, assembly GCA_900624975.1. Taxonomy (NCBI): domain Eukaryota; kingdom Metazoa; phylum Nematoda; class Chromadorea; order Rhabditida; family Metastrongylidae; genus Angiostrongylus; species Angiostrongylus costaricensis. Next base: position 5,486 of record UYYA01001122.1, on the reverse strand, counting down.
TATTTACTGTTGTCTGCTGCACATCATGCGAATTGAATATTGTCCCGCAAAGTACTTCATTCACTACCTGTGCACATTAAGGTAGTGATCGAGGTAGAAGATGAACCTGAAGATTCTGCTCATCTCTGTGGTTCAGCAAGAATTGTCTAACACGGAATGTAATAAAATCAGATTTGTCCGTTTCGTTGATGACAAATCGAAAACAGCGTCAGCGTTGTAGAATTATCACCTTGTTATTGCTTTTTATGAACGCTGTTTGAAGCCGAATATGCGGCTCCGTGTTGTAGCACTTCCGCGTCGTATTAGTTGAATTGCTGGGCGACGAGCCGTTTCACCACAGCGTCCACTTGCGCTTTCAGTGCCATAGTGCGCTAAGGCTCTCTGCCAATGCAGGGAAACACCTTACTCAGGAAGTTTCCTGTAGGGAACTATGCAAGCTCATGAAATCACCACAAATCTTTCTTAGCATTCAAATGCTCATCGCAGTGAGACATTACTTGTCCACGTTACTACTTTGTTTCTGCCGTGCTAAGAAACATTGCGGCATCAGTTGTTGCATTCCTCATCGAACACCCAGTAATTTTTTCAAGTGAAATTGCTTCACGGCAATAGAAACAACTCCCTACGAAGATTTTCTTACGATGGTGTTGATTGAAAAAAATTTGCTCAACTGTTATACAAATACGTTTAATTTTTTATTTACTACTTATTATGGTATTTAACAACAGGGTGCTATGTGAAATACAACCACAATGATGCCGAGATATTTTCAAAACTCCGTTCCATAGGTGTCTGCTCACGTAAGCAGAAAGTCTCAAACAAAAGAATCCACGTTTATTTCTAGTAGATATTTGTAGTACTCTCTGAAGATGCAATGGTTTATAAAAGGAACCACTACTCTCGCCACGTCTTCACCAAAAGCGTAAGTAAGACAATCGCCTTCCCATGTGTTCGTTGCTGTAAAGGATACATTACTTTTGCAAAAACTATTGTGAAGCGAAACTTTGCCAGAAGATCATCAAAAGTTTTGCAGTCTCACGAAGTTCGACTGTTGTGTACTCGTTTTATCAAAGATGGTGAGCGTTGGTCGTTTCAGAATTCCATTTTGTATAGACTAGTAATATACAGTCAAAATAGTAGAGTCGAAAAAAATGACCACTCTATGTTTTTAAACCACTCGAAAAGAAATATAGACCAATAAGAGCAACCGTCTCTGGCACAGTTGCTGTATAGTGAATCTAACCTCTATTACAGACATGCATTGTCTACTGTAGTGGTGCAAGCCCAGTCAATTTATCAACAAGCAGCAGAAGAGCAATTCTGCTTGGGAATGTCAATGTTAAAACCAGGTATGGAAGTATTTAAATCTGTTTTTCCAAAGCATTGCTTTAGAACAAATTCTGTGGCGTCTGCCTTAAAACGAATTGCTATGTTGATCTTGGAGGGGTGCGTGTGGGGCAGTGGTCGGAGTCGTCCTGCAGGACACACGTGGAATCGATCCCCGCGCCCATGGCCCACCAAGCCTTCCATCCCTCCGAGATTGGCAAATTGGTACCGGATTTGTCTGGGAGGATAGCATCACTGGCTCGATGCATCGGTAGGCCACGACGACTCGTAAAGGCTCGTATGCATTCAATCAATTCCAAACGATGCTTGATGAAGTCGAATAGATGGCGCATCCCTGAGGCATTGATCAACGCCGAAAGCTTTGTCTTTATTCTTTTTCGCGCTGAACTTCTGCTGCCCGTTACTTGTGACGCCAGCTGATTTGACGTGCATCGTACTTACCATGATTAAAATCTAGCCTACGTTGGCGTTCCAACATTTCCGGCAGCACAGAGAATTCGTCCATCAGTTAATAGTGCTGATATTCAGATGACGGGCTAGAAAACCACTCTCTCCACGGCTGTATAAGAAAGGAACAAGAAATTCTTCTGGAAAGCGTTTACGCTACAGTGCAAGTTCCTTCACTCTACTTCTTTTGAACATTGTAGAGCTTCATCTCAACTCTAAAATGTTGTTATGATTTATCCAGCACTAAAAACGTATCTTTCTCCAGTGCAGATAATTGGTGGCCGTTACTAACTTTAGTAAACGAACCTCGAGCATTGGTGAAATGACGCCAAAGTTTCCCAATTTTCAGTTGGGTGTCGTGCGAATGCTACATATCACCTCAGAAATTTTGGTGAAACGATATAGTTGTTTGGTTGTTTGAGTGAAATGCCTTGCTCCCAGATTCCTTTCTTTTTCTGTGTACTTTCGCTGCTCTCAAATTGGAGTTACAACCAGCCGAATGTTGTGACAACAATAATGATTGAAATTTCAATCAATATGTCTTCAAAGCGTTGTGATATAGCAGACTACAACAGCCGGCGTAGTTGCATTGAAGATCACTTAAGCTGTTTGAAATCAAAATCCACGTTCTAAAGCAAATATCTCAGTCACAAAAAAAAGAGAAATGTGAAAAACTTGGGACAATGCAATGCACGGAGCGTTGACCTATGTGAATTGTTGGGAAGTGCAGAAAACACTTTTGGAGACCCGAATATTTCTTTATTTTGATGGAGGTAGGCTTCTTTCAATTAATTGTGTGCCAAGTTTTTTTATTAAAATAAGATACGAAAAATAAGTTAACCAGCAAGAAATAGAAAAGGCAACAAATCATTTTGATTTAGACCACTCCAACAGGCGCAATAATGGACACTTTCGACCAAGCAATCACAAGGAAGAAAACCTTATTCTGATGAGCAAAAGGAACGGCAGCTACAGTAGAAAGAACTAAGCCGATTTAACTGCCGACAGCAAAAAGCGACATTGTGTTTGTGATCGTTTCTCATGACAGATGAAGCCATTAAAGTGTTTTAACCGAAGATGCACCAATATACTTTTGTAATACACAAATAGACCTATTTCACTGAGACGGCGTTGATTAATTGGCCACCTAAAAGTGTGAGTGAATTCTTCAATTAAATGAGTGCCATGTAAGTACGCCGTTTTATGGGTTTCCTTGAAGGCACCTTTCACTAAAAGTGGGAGAGACTATAGAATTCCTAAATTAATGTACTTAACATTTTTTTCATTTTTCACCTGAGTTAATGAAGAATCTAGAGCCTTTTCGTAGAAATGCTCATAAACTTTACCATTAATGGATCAGCTTTAGTGGTCGTTGTCTACACTGACGATTCCGTTCTTCCCTTTCAGGTTAGCGATATTCCTCAATGTCAGATGGCAAAAAATTTTTCTCTGTTTCTTACAGCCCTGTCAATGAGTCCACATTTTTGACTCGAATGTTTTTCGAGCTATCAGAAGAATCGTGCTAAATAGCTTTGAATTTTAAATCAGTTCACGGCTGTCCGGCCTTCTAACCCTTTGTATATTTGCATACGGGCTTCCTAAATACATAAAGAAATAGTTTTTTCTAGTTAGCTAAGCCCAATTTTCCACATTTCTTGAGCAACACTCTCGAATTCAAAGGTTATAAAGCACATCTTCAGATTGGCAGCTTTCAACAATGACTGGAAAGAGCCATTATGTCCGCGCTAGTTTCATAAAGAAGAAGGGCTTCTTATTGGCACTTAGGCAAAAGGCGAAAGCTTTACAGCGTTTAATTTTGAGAAAGTGTCTTTCATTTAAGCAATCTATTTTATGGCTATCGCTTACTTGAACAACAAATGATTAGAGGGGGTGCCGTTAAATTTTTCTTTAGATAACCTTAACGTCTTTTTTATCATAACTGCTTGGTGCTGGGAGTTGCGAGGTGCATGTGAAGACAAAAAAAGAATAAAGTTGATGCCGCGGGCGTGCGCGTGGGTATTTTCTTTATTTTGCTACTGCGTTCTCGATGTAATCTCCCAACATCAACCACTTTTACTTTTCACTCTACATAACTGTTTTTACGTAGGTATCCAATTGCAGTGGTATAAGTAAAAAACTAGGAAACGTTCCATTAAGCGGCAATAAAGTATTACGTAGGAAAGAGTTCTTTTTCCTATAATCCTGTTTGCTTTCTTACGTACCGTTGTCTGATCTCTGCACACAATCTGGGAAATGGAAGAACATTAGTTTTGAATGCTTCACCCTTGATTTCATAAGAATTATGTTTTTAGCAAATCATGATGGTGTAAATGAAAGTCGTTAACGCCGATTAACTTTTTCTCTGCCACAGTTTTTTCATTATGTTCGTGAGAGTGTGGATGAGAAGGTTGCAAGTTTTAGAGCCCAATCTGCTTAAGTCGGCGACAGTACCGTTAGTAGGATGCCGGCAGCATTCCCAAGTTGTGATGTGACCTCGTAGTACCTAAACATTTGTATGACGAGTTCAGACGTCGACCTTTTAGAAATCATGTACTTCTTCTCAGCGTGTCAACTATGGTGTCGAAGATAACGATGCTAAGGTTTTCTGCAATAAACCATCTTTCACAAAGAGAAAGCCTAAGGGCTATTTTTAATCATGTGCACATTTCTTGCAATGATCTTAAAAGTACTGTGGAAAATTCGCACGCTGACTTTCTATTAACCTTGGCATTGATGAATAACTCGCTGTGTCCTTGAATGTCGCACATAAGGTTGTTACTATGCATTATTTATTCACAAAAGCTCGAGCGCATCGACAAAAATCTCACTCAAGCGCTTTTGAGATGTTTTTCAGTAAACCTCTAGGACCATTGTAATAAGAGTAGTTCCACTCACCATTTCGACACGTCATTGTTGAAAACGGGAACGAATAATTATCACTTCTTCTTTCTTTTTTACAGCATTAACTTTTATTTATTTATAAACGACTAGCAAAAATAGAAGATCATTGCTTTTTCCTCCAATGACGCGTTAATCATAATATGTTCCTAAATATTATGTAAACACTTAATTTTAGCGCGCGGACTCCACAACGCGTGGACGAATGAATGTGCACCATCGACTGGGATCATCGTTGCTGAAGAATATGAAGACACCGAAACGTTAGCCGAAATGCATAATACGCCGAAAATACAAGAATTCATGGACATGCCTTTTTTTCTGTTGAGCCCAGGCGAGTATGCTTCAAATATTTATTATTTGTAACATTTCAGTGATTTCGCTTCCATCAAAGCCACAGTGATTTGTGTTGAGTGTCTACATCTCTGCTTCTTATTGCAACGTAGTTCTTGGCAGTCGTAACATCTAGTCGGTTTGAGTCCTGCTTTTTACTTTTTTCGTCGTTATAAACCCGACATGAGGACATATGGATATAGGATAAACTTCGCAATAGAAATCTCGGCTTCGTGCTTTTTCTGTCTTGGTAGACTTTTTCTGTCTTGTTTCCTCATGGTAGGGTTCAAATGGGTAGGTGGAAGTCAATGCGACCACTCTAAACCTTACAAAAGGCGAGGCGAAATCTGCCGAAAGGTCAGTTGCAGCGAATAAGTAGGTAGCTTTTGTGAATAAATAATGCATAGTAACAACCTTATGTGCGACATTCAAGGACACAGCGAGTTATTCATCAATGCCAA
>UYYA01001121.1:0-21840 GCA_900624975.1 Angiostrongylus costaricensis | reverse complement strand
AGAGCACTCCTAACCACCGCGTCACACGCGTCCCTTTAAGTACTAAACAAAAATCCACCTTTTTCGTTGCATGTGTTTCGGCTTTCATAACATGCGGATTTATACAAAATCGAAAATGCTTTAGTCAATTAACCTGAAATGAACATAAAGCTCAATATAGTAAGACATAAATAATCACTGGTTAAGAACGCTTAAAAGTCACTCACTTTTTTGCATAGCCAGTCCGGATAAGATTCATAGTAATTTTCGATTTCAATTGTTTCTATGTATTTGAATGTATTACTAACCCCATTCACCACTAATTTCGTACTGTCACCGAGGAGTACTCCCACCTGTTAGATGAACTAATTCTCATAGGCGGTGAAAGAAGAGAAAATGTATAGCTGATTATCACAGGTTACGAGGATTCAAAATGTCGCATTTTCCAATATTTGTTTTTCTATGCATGAAAAAGCCTAATGAGCCTATTTCCGAGATACTTTTCCGCTAGAAACAGTGAAAATAAAGAGTGGCACATCAAAAATTCAATGGTTTGTGTGTTCAGCAAACTAGGAGGACTAGATGAGTAGCCTGGTGCACTAAGGGAACAGTCTAAAGTTCTATTGGTGTCCGGAAGATTACAGATCGTGCAGATAATGTTAGGGATTGGGACTACACACAACGGAATAAAATGCAAATAATAGCAAATGCAAGCAATATTTCATCTGTATTATCTGATCATCGAGTCGTTCGAACGGGCGCCATTAAATCCTCCATTTTTTCCTGTCGCATGCAAAAGTAGAGACGCGCCGTGCACTCGACTTCATTAACCATTGTTTGAAGGTGATTGGATGCATATCTTTCCTTTACAATGACTCGCGGTGGCCTACCGATGTATCGAACCAGTGTTGTTATCCTCCCAAACAAGTCTGGCACCAATTTGCCGACCCTGGAGGGATGGAAGGCTTGGTGGACCGTGGGCGCGGGGATCGATTCCACGTTGTGTTTCAGAGCGCCTCTGATCACTGCGCCACACGTGGCCTGTTAGTTGAATACTTAGTAGAATTTATGATATGTTGTGTAACTGTAAAAGCTTTGCGTAGTATCATAAGTAGGATAATTCTTTTGGTGCAAACCTAGATATTCGTTCTACTTTATTTTCACTATTGTGGTTTGCATAAGAACGAATGTTCGTCTATGTCACCTGTAGTCCCGTTGATCGTCGAACGGCTCGAGCGGGGGCCAGTAAATCTTCCATTTTTCCCTGTTGCGTGCAAGAGTAGCCCAGTGGGTTTTTCTTCCTCTAGGAACTCGTTAAGCATCATATCTTTCTTCTAGGCTTTTCGTGAAGAACTCTGACGATCGGGTCGGTGGTCTTCCTGCAGTACGTTTGACATCCCGAGGAATCTAGTCGCTAACGGCTCTTGTCCATCGGTGGTCGTTTGTACGCATTACGTGTGCCGCCCACCTTATCTTTGACTGTTCGGCTTGCAGAACGGCATCTTTGATTCTTGATCGTTGACGAAGGTCGAAGCTTCGGATCTCTTCCCTTGTGTGAAACGAGATACTCGTAGCATCGTCCTTTCGACTGCGCGTTCAATAACGCTGAGTGATCTTTCATCTTGCTTACGCAGCGACCAGGTTTCTGACGCATACGTTAGGGCAGGAAGTACCGTTGAGTCGAAAAGGTGGGCACGGAGTTGGGTGTTCTTTGTTCTCTTCACTACATCCTCGATACTCTTGAAAGCTCCCAAACCGCTCGTTTCCTTGTGCTCAGTTCTGGAGCTCAGTTGTTCATCGTGTTGATTTTCCGACCTAGATAGACATAACTGAAGCATTTGGAGATATTCATTCGATTCGAGAAGATGGCTCACTGAGGAAGACCTGACTCGACACGAAGGCGAAGCTGCAACGTCGAGACGAATAACAATCATGGACCATCGACTCGGACCATCGGCTTTGAGGAAGACGAAGACGTCGAAACGTTAGCCGAAAATAAATATATTTATCAACCTCGTGCAAGCTTATCAGGGAAGAATACATATTGATTAGTCACACCGAGGTTTAGAGAAAGTCGGTTTCGAAATATTATTACTACGCTTTGTGCTAGCTGATAAAAATACCGACTTCTGCATGATGTGCGCAACGATGTATGCCCGGAAGAAATACAAGCTGTTACCACCGGACATTATCATTATATATCCACCATCAGCATCGTGTATAAAAGGGCATCACTGAGTGAGTATGCCTCATTCGATTCGAGAAGATGGCTCACTGAGGAAGACCTGGGTCGACACGAAGGCGAAGCTGCAACGTCGAGACGAACAACAATCATGGACCATCGACTCGGACCATCGGCTCTGAGGAAGACGAAGACGTCGAAACGTTAGCCGAAAATAAACATGTTTATCAACCTCGTGCAAGCTTATCAAGAAAGAATACATATTGTTATTCGTTCCGTTGAACGTGAATGGGGCACACGAAACCAATCCGTTCCTCATGAACATCGTTTTTGTGAGATTTAGCCGATGACCATTCTTTCCATAGGATTTTTCAAATTCGTCAAGCATACGTTCTGCTTGGCTAATGTTTGGTGTTGTAGGGGCGGTGTCATCAGCAAAGCGAAGATGGTGTAACTGTCGACCGTCGACTTTCACTCCCACATTATCCCATTTCAATGGTCGTATGACGTTCTCGAGGGTGCCGGTGAATAATTTTAGAGAGATGGTATCGCCTTGTTTATTTTTTGACGTCAATGTTAATGTTGTTGTAGAATGGTGATATTTTCGTTGTGAAATTTTCGTATACGTACAGCTCACGAAGAATCTTTATATATTGAGTAGGGACTCGTTGACTATCAAGGGCATCCAGGACTGCTTCTATCTCAACTAAATCAAAGGTCTTCTTTAAATCGATGAAATTGAGACGGAGCGGTCTTTTGTGTTCTCTCGATACTCCAGTATGTTTTGTTATCGTATGAATATGGGCCATCGTACTAAATCCTTTTCGAAACCCTGCTTGCTAACATGGCTGTCCTTCGCCCACTGTTCTGTCACTCCTGTTTAGGATGACTTAAATAAAAAGTTTGTAGACGACAGACAGTAGGCAGGTTGGGCGATAGTTGCCGATATCGTGCAGGTTACCCTTCTTGAACAATAACACGGTCTTGTTGGTCTTCCACTGAGTAGAAACTTTGCATTCAGACAAGTAACGTATGAAGAGTCGAGCCAGTGTGTTTGCAAGGACTGGTGGAAGGTTCTTCAGGTGTTCTGGTCTTATCCTGTCCGGCCCTGATGTTCGATTTTTCACCGGCGTAATGGCATGTCGAATTTCGGAAGGGAGAACCGGTGGTACAACATGTCCATCTTTTATTTCATATGACATATGGAAGGAGGACGTGGCTATTAAAGAGATCTGAGTGGTATTCGTGAATGATTTTCTCCGTTGCCTTTCTGAACGCTGTTACTGTTCCGTCTGGGCGTCGGAGTGCAATCATCTTGGTCTTGTATTTGGCAAAACTTCGGTGGGCTTTGCGAATGCTTTTCCCAGCCTCCGCAGCTTCGACCATTATTGCTGCTCGCCTCTTTAAGGTATTCTTTTATCGCCTGTCTGCATTGTTTTGCAAGTTCGGACGTCAGTTCGCGGTTGTTTGCAGCTCATGCGATTCCACGCTTGCGTATCAACTCGAGTGTTTCTGGAGGCAGACGTCTCTTGGTGACTTTTGAGCTCTCAGCTTTTATAGCGCTAACGTGGAGATGTTGAATGAGCCGATCGTATTCTTCGTCGATGTTATCAGCAGTGGCATCTTCCCAACAGCTGACTAATGAATAAGTCCCCGTTTGCGGTGGTTCTGGGACTTCGGTTTTGGAATTTAGCGGCTTTTTCTCCTTTCCGCGAAAAATAGAATCTTGCACGAAGGAGACGATGGTTTGATCCCGTGTAGAATTTTGGGACAACAGCGATATTGGTTAGGCAAAACCTACTGTTTACTATGATGTAATCTATTTCGTTATGGTACCCTCTATTGGGAGACTCCCACGTCTGGAGTTGAGGGTGGGGCTTCTGGAATTGCGAGTTACCATGGATGGTCTTGGTCGCCATGATAAACTCAGACAGCCGCTCACCGTTTTCGTTCCATTCTATTCTGTGGGTCCCAATGTGACGCTCTTCAGACGTTGTTCTTGGTCCAATCTCGGCATTGAAACCTCCAATGGTGACCTTGAAGAATGTATGGTCTTCTCTGTAGAACTTTTCCAAGTCCATATAGAACGCTTCGACCTCTTTTTCGTCACACTTTGATGTCGGCGCGTAAACGACGAAGATTGTCAGAGCCGCAGCTGATCCACATCTCTTCAATCGTAAACATCCGACTCGGGTTATAAGTTGCTCGATTGAATCGATGTTCATGGACAAACTCGTGTTGACGAGAACGCCGACGCCGCCAACTCCTCTACTGTCGCTTGTTCCGAAGAATGGTTCTTCTCCGGTGTCATAGACGGCCTTGGAAGGCTGGCGTCTTTTCGTTTCGGCCAGGCCGATGAAGTCGTACCTTATCATTCCTACTTCCATGAGCAAATCTTCTATCGAGGACTCGTATGTAAGTGTACGTGCATTGTAGGTACAGATCATCACCATAGTTCTTTGAAATCCAGACATCTTCCTGGCGCTGAGATTTTATCAGCGTCTCCGTACTCAACCTACCCAACGCTGCCGAATTGGGGGCTCTTTCGGAGGCAGGGGAATGGCCATTTCTTTTGCTGTTTTTAGCTTTTTGACACCCTCGTATAACTTACTGTCCTCTGAAAGTGGGGGCTGGGTATACTCACGGCTAGCTTGCTAGGCTCTGCCAGGCTGGACAGGGAACTTATTTGTTGGAGACGACTTATAACTGCCTCCCATATACTTCCCAGTCACTTGATTGCAGATTTTTGGCCGAATCGACTCATAGAATATAAACCCCATAAGAGAGAACGCACCCAAACACGTATGCATGAATACACCTAGCAAATACAGTATGTGCCAAATCGGCGCAGTAGAAACAGGGAGTCCATCTCCTGGATCCAACTGCATCTCGAGAAAGCAAAGGTCGCTTTTGGATTCCTCATATTAGAGGCCTCCGTGATGGAATGTTACTGCTTCCCAAAAGTTCACAGTGTTTTTGACTTTGAATTGATTCGTTTGCTTCAATCAAGTGGCTAACTGTAGCATCACGGTATATAGTGGTATAAGTGTGTACACGGTACGGTATATGTACCTTGGACTATGATCTAATGCTGAAATTGCACCCAGATCTTTTAGGCTTAGGTAAAGCAGAAGTAAGTATGGCCTTAAATCGGATTTCGTGGGTACAATACGGTATATGCTTCCCACTTTTTTCGGACACTCATGAGTTCACTGTACATATTTTTATACTCATCTCTTCTTAATTTGTTGGACATTGATTCTTGTTTGTGTTTTTCATTACGCCGGATTAAAGCGGCAACAATAGTTCTATTTTTCAAACCAATCGTCATTTAAACTCCGCATTAATATTCTATACCTTCTTGGATTGTTAAGCTAACACGACCTTGATAAAAGTTTACTCGACTAAAGTTGTTGACGTGAATTGAAGTTTATCATTAACGCTTTTAATTTTTTTTTATTCTTTACCAAGCTCGTGTCAACTTAATAATCCTGGAAAGCAATTCTATTTTCCACAGGTATGTAGACTTCTTAAGCTATTTTCTTTTACACATTTAGTAATAGCCTTTAATATGTATGTTGCGGTTACGTTAGCTGTTTTGCACATCACAAGGACGTTTAAAGCACTCGGTGTTTAAATACTGGTCGCAGCCTCTTCTAAGGCACTACCCTAGAAACTGTCCAATATTTAGAAGGTTTCTAAAGGTTGACCTGGTTTAGTTGCATTTGGACTAAATTTTGTAGCTTTTTCGTTAGCAAAATGCCATTCCGGAAGTTGTTAATGGTTATCGAAGTGATCGGATCTTCTCGATCTCATGTTCGGATGTACATTTATAACATCAAGCCGGCGAAGGACACTTACTGTCCTAATAGGGTCTTACAGTTTTCCTTTATTTTCACGGTTCTATCTACTGTTTTTATCAGTTGAAAGCACTTTTCATCTTTTAGTGGTTTTGTTGTAGTTTTCAGATGGTTTTTAAATTTTATTCTGCTTCTTCACGCAATCTCGACAGTAGAGTGAGTAGTTGGTAATTCGCTGATGTTTACGGGAACTACGGTAGCTGAACTAAGCAACCGTCCAGATTGAGGTGCTTAAGGGTCGTCGTACTTCTCGTTATTGATTGTCCATTATTTAGGAAGGAAGCACAGTAGTTCTACTTCATCACATTACTTTGATGTTTGAGCTTTGTTGCAAATACCCTTTTTTGCAGAGAATGATTTTATTAAAACGATACGAATTGAAACAGTGAAATGTTGCACAGATCATCGAGCATTACTGTTAAGTCGTATCCCAGATAACTAAACTCGTACATAAGGTATTTGTCGAGCAAAGTTGGACACCACCCAGTAAGTCTCCTATATGGCAATAGATGACATAATGAAGGTGTTTATGCCTATTAGTTCTCAGCTGGATTAGAAACCTTATTTATAACCCATCAAAAATCGCTCCTTACATGCTGTAGGATACGGGAGAGGTGAAAGACACACGAGTGTCATTGAAGCTGTCCATAGACAAAATCATTTTTTCATGGTAAGTGCGCTTTTAAGAGCAAGCCGTTCTGTTTTTTCACTTGTTAGAATGCAAATTTTGGCGCTGTCTGCTGTTCAAGGTATAGTTTTTAGGTAAATGCACCGATACAAATGTGTATGAGTATTTAAATATGTGCCTACCTTTACAAATATCTGAAGTTTAAACCAGTCTAATGCCGTTAATTTATCACCCTCTAGCAACTGTATTTTTATGCGTGTGGATTGCCAACTTTTCAAATGTTGTCTCACTGCATGTTTCATGGGCTTAAATAAAAATCATCTATCGTTGGCATTCCCAATTTCAACTTTTTTTGCTCAATACATCCGTATTGTTCAAAATCATTTTTAGATCATCCTTAACTCTGTAATCCATTCAACAGTTCTTCGATCTTCTGCACTATTTACGGGAGTCGCGGGTAACGCTGTAGTCGGAGGCGCCCTGCAATACACATGGGAGCGGTCTCCGCGCCCCAGGCGCACCAAGACCTCTATCCCTTCGGGCTCGGCAAATCGGTACCACGCTTGTCTGGGAGTATAGCAGCACTTGTTCATACATCGCTAGACCATCGCGAGTCATTGGAAAAGCCAGATATGCATTCAGTCACCTCCGACGATGTTTAATGAAATCGTTTGCACGGCGCATCTCTGAGGGATTGATCAACGCCGAGAGTTTTATCTTTTTTTGCACTGTTTATAGAATTTTTTTTGTGGCTCGTTAATTCTAGAATGGAGTCATACATCTGTGTGTGGTGTACGTAGATTTATTCTTCGTTTGTTCCATAGTTCTGATTCTGATGAAAGCAATCGTTGCAAACGTGGTGTAGCATGATGGTAAATAGCAGTAGCGGTAAAGTTAATGGGACTATTGTTGTATTGAGCAGTACCATTTAATGCCAACGAAAATCCACAAAGTTCGATCGTAGTGCAAATTCCATTACTCGCGATTTGTTTGTTCAAATCAAAACTATGGTGTACAGCAATCAAACTATCAGTACACATGCTTAGTACCAGTTTTCTCGTAATACGGTAAATATGAGTAAAATTTAAGGCAGAAAATACTATTCGATGGAGATTTGCTCAGGATGGAAGTGGAAATATTGTCAAAGAAAGTAATGCCAAGATCGTGAGGTGGAGTGACGGGAGGTATGTTCATTGTATTAAGGTCGACATGTATGTGTTAATGTTCTTTCGTAATTCTTCACGTTATCGACTCAAATGTGCTAATGTCCTGCGTTTGAGTATGTCGATGGTGATCGGAAAGGAGGTGTTTGATGTCGAATCTGTGCCTATACATGGCAACATGCAACACTTGTTTGTTCGCCAAGGGACTGGCCTTGTAGCTCAGAGGATATTTGACAGAAAACTTATTTTTCGTCCTCATTCAACTGATAGTGAGACACATAGAAAGGTATGATTCTATTCGTTTATACAATACTCCACGAAATTTTTTCTCGTCATTTCTCCTGAAGTATTTGCGTCCACTGCTTTAATGTTCACTAAAAAAATGTTTGAACAGGTCACTATGAATATGGCAGAAAGAACCAGGAAGAGCGGTCAAGTGCGCATGGTCGCTGAAGTTGGGTCTAATCCTGAACAAGCTCGAAGAGTGAGTTGCGCAGTACTCATTGTCTTAATTTTGTTTCATGCAGTTATTACCATTGTACATTCGTGTTACTAAAATTTAGGAAGCGGTTCGTCGGGAGGAAGAGGCACTAAGGGCAGCTATTCGTAAAGAGACACAGCAACGGCGAACGAAGGACCGTCATCGCCCACTTCCAAACTATCTCGAAGGACGAACTGAATACTCAGGTGTTGTAAATGGTACTTAGTTGGAGAAAAAGTGTTATTTTAAACAGTATTTGGATAAAAAAGATGGAAGGCCTTTAATTTTAGTGCGGTGTTGGCTGACTCTATTTGTTTTCTTATTTCTAATGGATTTAAGATGACGACGCAGATATAGCTCCGCGCGGCCGGAAGGGTCTGGAGGCTCCGTTGATAGGGGCAAGCGATTCCGAAGATAGTGATGCAGGTCGCCGTGGCACCATGAATGAGGCGGACGATTCTGACGAAGTAAGGACCTAGAATTAATCGACCTAAGCGGTAACATGGTGCTTCTTTCCCTACGCTTTTCTTGTATTAATCTCAGTTAACAAGTTCTACTTCGATCTAAAACTGCCTTTGCCTTAACTACCGGAAAAAAACTAAAAGTTATCTAGCGGTATATGTTTGTTGTTGCGTTTTGTAATTATAACAAGTTTATGGTGAAATGTATATAAATAAAAGTACTTGTTATCAAGTTTTTAGACAAAGCTAGAAATCGCCTGTTATTTTTTTCAGGAGTTCCGGAAAAAGAAGCAGCAACAGAAGAAGAAAATCGTAACAAGCGACGAAGAAAGCAACTAAGAATCGTAAACAGTTTGAGGTGTTCTCAAACGCTTTAGAAGAGAACGTTCCCCAGCCACTGGTAGGACTTGTGGTTCAAGCGCATCATGTGTATTTCAAACATTTTTAATTCGTGAATAATTGTTGTTGATTTTCGCTGCCGTGACTGAAATGTGTGCCAGTCTCTAACATTGTTATGAAATCTTTACAAAAACAAGCCATATTTAAGAACAACTTGTAAATTGCGAGTGAGAACATGAAGACATGAGTTGAGTACCCGAAAATATCCAGTGTTCGGAAGGTCTTTACCAGAATGAGTGAAAGAGACGATTGAATTCTAAAAACGATAGGTGAATGAAGTGAATGTACAGCCACTTAGTGATTTTGTGGTGAAGTTCATTTCCTTAATTGTTTGTCAGAAAAGCGACTTGTGTCGACGTCTCCGATTGGTTGTGTTTTAAATTTGCGTCACAAGAATTGGATAGCGGTATCATCTCTGCACACAGAAACGATACGGGAGCAGAAGTCGTCCCGTTGAGCTATTCCGATGAACTGCAGTGGCTTTTTTCGTTCTCGTATATGAATCTCAAGAGATTTCCGCGTCCCAGCAATAAGCCCTATTGTTCGAAAAGACTGAATCTAAACTGAATAAAATGATCTAGAATGTAATAGAACAGCGAAGTAGCTTTTATATAGATTGGATATTCTTTGTACCCTACCTTTTTCAAAGAAACAATATCGGCGAAAAGCATGGTTATTGATCCATGATCAGAAGTCGACTTTGGGCGGTAAATCAAAGCACTGAAGAGTGGAACTTAGACGAAGTGAAATTAATCATTATGTAAGTTAACATATTCTCAACGTGGGTCGAGGAAAGCGGCAATGCTCGCGTTGATTTGAATCACTTTGTCCCTGATTGTTCTTTTACTCATCAACATGTTGGTTTTTGACACGCTTTCTGTATTAAGTTGGTATCCCCGTATCACTATATACGGGTCCCAGCGTCCCAGGTTCGCCAAGTCTTCCATCCTTTCGAGGTCGGCAAATTGGTACCATACTTGTCTGGGAGGATAGCCGCACTGACTCGATACATCGGTAGGCCACCCTTAAGTCATTGTAAATGCCAGATATGCATTCATTCATCTTTAACGGTGCTTAATGAAGTCGAATTCCTGGCGCATCCCTCAGAGATTGACCTACGCCGTGAGCTTTATCCTTTATCCTTTATGCCATAGAATACCAAGGTTTGCATCAAGGCTCCAGAAGGAGTTTATATGATTCATTTCACTGATATTATGTCTTCGAGAACAGATCAATCCAACGTGCACGCGATCTTCCATGCATGGTCTACACCCTATATGTCGATTTCCTGGGATCGTTAATAATTTCTTATAGCCAACACAATGTCTCCTTTTTTGGTATTCGATCAACTTCTTCTTTGACAGAAATAATCGAAGGCGTTAGGAACAATATTTTAGCTTTAGTTTGAAGCTAACTCATGTATGGTCGAGTTTTTAAGTGCATTAATCGCACTTTTTTGATATACTCAGTACAGAAATAGTAATTCGATTGAAACTCAATTCATATGTTGCACCTTGGTCCTCGTCAGATCCACTTTCTGTAACTTTTTCTTGGACTAGAAGATACTCTTCATTGTCTTTAGTGCCCTCCGGTTCTTACTCATTCTCCATGAGCTTTCGATAAAAAATGTTGCTTAATTCGCCCTCCGTTGGCATGATCTTTTTTGTAACCCACCCGTCATCACATCTCTCCGGATCCCAGTTTTTTTTGCATGCGATTTGTTTTTCTCGCATTGGTCGTCCAAAAAGGTCTTCGAACATTTCGCGTGTTGTTTCGGTTGCTGCTTGAAAATTTGATTTTCTTTATCATTATCATAAATTGCTGGTCGAGTCGATTCCCCTTACAGTCTTGAGGACGGCCGAGTTAATGCATCCCCACATAGGAGAGCAATAGGGTGAGCGGGGAGGGGAGGGAAGAGGGTGGTGGGTGGACGGCGAACCAGCACCATGCTTCCTGATGGGTTGCACCACTAACCACGGCGCCAGCTCCACCCTATCCGCATGGTTCAGATATATTAAATTCATTTTTTCGGATATTAATTAATTGATCTCCTGTCTTCAACTCCAGTGTTAGATCGTGATCATGGGATGGTATGGATGGATACAAGGAGAAAAATGCCTTAATGTACTAAGTTTACTTTTTGAAGCCGACTATGAAAGGCTGAGACGGCATCTTGACAGATGATGAGCTTTTTCCTCTTTTATTTTTACCTCAACAAAGAGTTGCTTCAAAAAGCATGGAAGACGAAACATGTAGGTTACGTAAAACATAAGAAATGTGAGAATTAGTGAAAGATTTCGTTCTTTTTCTCAGTTTTATTTACATAACCCAGCACCACACCCATGCAGATATCAACACTTCTTTTATTCGATTCGTTTTCTCGCATTCACCATCCACGAAGCTCTTCCGATTTGCGGATAGATATGGCCGCTATTTAGTGATTTGGTTTTCTGCATGAATGCCAGTCGGATAAATTCTTCCTGGAGTCCTGGGACAACTGTGCTAGGGTGCTCGCAAGTCTTCACCAGAGATAGTCGCGTGACTTTGAGGTCCAGAGCGAGTTTTTCCAAAACAAGCCAGGTACTGACTTCCCAAATGGTCCACCGCATGCGCGTGTATGACATCTGTAACTATTGCGCTTCTTTTGCTCTACATAAAGGAATACATGTGAAACCTGAACTACACAGAGAAAAACAAAATAAGCATGGTTATTGCTTTGGTAGGCGAGTTACAACGTGTTATCTGGATTGTTTTTAATGGACACTTCGCAACGACGAAAAATTATCCAGCGGCCACCATAAATTAGCGATACTCGCGAATGTGTTGAAGAACCTCTACATAAGTTTCATCGATGATTCCAGCAATTTATATTCCAAGAGATATTCTATTTGGTGGCTTGGAGTGTTACCAAAAAAATGAAATGTTTACGTTTCTACCGTGAAGTGGTTTTCTAATACAGTAATGATGAAGCTATCCATAAATATCGAAGTACGGCGTGAAAACCATGTTCACGCCTGCGCAACATACTTGTTAGTGAGGTAGAGAATTCCAGACGAAATTCCTTTAGGGAAAGGTTTTTCTTTGTCGTTCATTACGCAACTGCGATCTGAAAACTGTACATTGGGATTTGTACTGGAGTGTTTTGATATCCTTTAACGCCTTCTTGGATGACCAACAAAATGAGCGGGATAATTTTTAAGCAGCTCTCCAGATCAGGGAAAATAGATGGTAGAGTCGCTAGGTCGCGAAAACCCGGATAACTGTAACATTCAGGTTAAGTCAAACAAAGTTACCGGACTGCCCTAATTTATCAAATTGTAGATAATGCTTGTGCTTTTTGAGGTTTTTTCTTTCGGGTCTATGAGCGAGCACTTCGGTGATGCCGAAAATAATCTAGCGACTTGGATTTTGTTTTATTCTGTAAGTTGTCGCTATTTGATGACCTGAACGTCTGTGCATATTCACGTGCTAAATAAAGCACGCCTTGTTTACATAATGTAGAACTTACATGCCGTAACGTTATCAACCATAGCATCATCATGTAATGGTTCATGTTCTTCGTCTCCTGAATACATTGACAGAGTCGGCGACTTTGTCAGTTTTTCTTCGTCCGCTTCGCGAGATCGCAGATCCCGCTGTGGTGCAGGATGTTTAGTCGCAAGTGGTGAGATGCCAATACGACTCGGTTTGTGGAGTACTGAGGCCATGGACGATTCTACGGAAAATGAGTCGGACGAGCTATTCATATGCCATTGAACTTCTGAGTTAATGAGTAAGTTGGGCTGCTCGTAGAGTTTCTCGCCAGATCCCTAAAAAGCTAAATAAATTACTATTACATTTTTTTTGGAACAAAAATAAAGGATAAAGGATAAAGTTTTCGGCGTTGATCAATCCCTGAGGGATGCGCCATGCATTCGGCTTTATTAAGTATCGTTAGAGGTGACTGAATGCATATCTGGCCTTTACAATGGCTCGCGGTGGCCTACCATTGTGTCGAGCCAGTGCTGCTATCCTCCCAGAGAGATCTGGTACCAATTTGCCGACCCCAGAGGGATGGAAGGCTTGGCAGGCCATGGGCGCGGGGATCGATTCCATGTCTGTGTCGCAGTGGCGCCTCCAACCACTGCGTCACACGCGCACCTTGGAACAAAAATAACAAGGCAAATAAAGTTTTGATAATATTAAAAATGAAAATAGAAATAATGTATGTGCACACCATATTAACGAACAGTGATAGTTTTTCTTCTGTACTATACATCCTAAATGAGGAATATGACTAATTGTCCTGATAGATTAAACAAGTTGAAGCTGTAAGTGAGCGTAGCAGCAATTTTGGATATGAATTCGAGTGTTCAAGGAAGGATAATTTTAAAACGATGTTAGTAAGAGTAATAATAACTTACAGCAGCAATAGGTTTCAACGAACTAAATATTTAATGCGTGCGTATAACCTGTGATGTAGGAGATCCTGACCCCATTAGTTGTATAGCAACTATTCCTTAAATACAATTTAACGTATTATTTACTGCCTACTCTTTTTAACGGCAGGGTGTACAGCTTAACTGGGTTCGTTGCCGATTTGGGCCCCCCAGATCCATACCGCTGAAGGGTGATTGCTGATGGCAAAAGATCGATAGAACTAACTGAGAGATAGGCGAAACGAAGGACCAGGGTGGTGTGGTGGTGAACGCGCTACTGCCCGGAAAGGACAATAGCGCGTTCGTTTCCCACCGCATACACCTGCGGTCCGGAGTTTTGCAAATATCTCAGCATCATTGAAGTTATTCCTTAAATAGTTCCTATTTTCTACAATATCACATGTGTCCTATATTAAGTATTTACTTATACCTATCTTAAATCTATCCATTCATAATGTATAAGTTTTAATACCGCTTCGATATGTAGCTTCGATAAAAGCCTCTGGTATACCGTCTCATTTGATGTACTTCTCCGCAGGACCTGGGTCAGCACTGTCTCTGAGTCTCTCCGTGAAGCGTCACGTTATTCCATCCCATTTACATGACCTTTTGATAAGTCTTTGCGTAGCCTTTCGGATAACCTTTATCCGCGAGCTATTCAAAGCTCCACCCACTACAGAAGTAATACAGGCAGCCCATGAGCATTCGTCTTCAAGTTCGTTCGGTCTTCATCCAGTCCCTCGGTTCTTCAGCGCTCCAGCTCTAGTGTCCGCTTAGTTTACTTCAGTTTTATCACTTGTTCTTATCTCAATCTCGCTCGTATGTATCCAGTTAACCACACTTCGTCACATATTACATATTATTGTTGTACTGTTGTTATTGCTGCTAATCCACTGGCCAACTAACACAAGTTGTGAAGCTAGCTGGTGTCCAGGTGGTGGACAGGGAGTTAAACGCGGATTAAAAATGCTACGTATTTCAGCTAAGATATATTTGCGTGTGTTCACACTCGTAGTCGTACAGATGTAGTTGATTGGGGCTCATACAACCCCACATTAGCACGATAACTTGGGAGTCTTCTGTGGTAGTTGTCCGTTGACGAATTTCGTATTTCCAGCTTTCTTAATACTATCCTGAAAGCGTTCAATGACCACATGGCACTAATCATCGGTGTTCTCAATAACAAAACTTCCCCAAAAGCGAGCGAAAAGTGCTAAAAATCCTACATTTGGAATGAGTTTCGATCCTCGTCGTTTTGGTTTGCGCCTTTATTTCTTTTCCTAGGTATAAGTTTACTTAGGTCGATTTTTACCTCTGCTTAGAGTAAGAGGTGCCTTACCTTATAATTGGTATAACTGGTGAGGTCTGGCGATGAGTGCTTTGGATTAAAATTCGGGACACTGAGACATGAGTTCAGAGTTTGCTGCGAGCCAGTGTTGACTAAATTGAAATTCGAACCGAGTCGGGACGTGAACACTCCAGTCAAATCTGGATTCCGGTGTAGTATAGGTGAACCCTGAAATTTCAGTTCTTTGTAAGTTTTTTCAAGGTCACTTGTTGTTGTCTTGTTCTCCTGTTCAAAGCCAAAACGTTTAATCCACTCGTTCAAGAACTGCCCAAAAATAACTGGTTTTGCTTAAAAGACATTATTATCAATTGCCTAGATATAAAAGTGCTAAGTTTGGTAAGAAGCTCTTTGGAAATTTGCCACTGATACTTGAACTTGATACTTGAATGGCCCGTCTTCACTGGTTGTGCGGGCCCCAGCATAATCTCTATTTTTCGGAGATTTGCTTTTTAAGCTATTGTAATTCGCTGGAATCCCGAGGTCAGCTTGGTCAAAGTCTCTCCCAGGTCTTCAACACCACAGGCAGTTGCAGCCTTTGTGGATCAGAGGGAGACTTGCCACCATGCGACTTGGATACCAG
The DNA here is from genome assembly GCA_900624975.1 of Angiostrongylus costaricensis. Classification (NCBI taxonomy): domain Eukaryota; kingdom Metazoa; phylum Nematoda; class Chromadorea; order Rhabditida; family Metastrongylidae; genus Angiostrongylus; species Angiostrongylus costaricensis. The sequence goes on along the minus strand of UYYA01001121.1, from coordinate 6,341 downwards.
GATGGTGGTGGATCCTCGTATTGGTTTACTCTTAGCTAGGCTTCGTGATGGAAACGCCGGACTCCTTCTCAGCTCGGGAGACCGTGCCAAGGGTTGAATACACGCTGTACATCGCGGTCCTACACCCTGGAACACCTCCCAGCCACGGTGAGGCGGTAAACCGTTGTGTTTCAATTATCGAATTAAAATGCCACAGTTCTGATCAGACAAGTTGTGTATGAGCCTCACCACCGCCACCCTTCAGCAGCGCCTTTCATTTTGGAAAAGTCCCTACATAGGAACACTCTAATTCTATACCATTAGAAGTCTCTACCGAACGGTTTGCATAGTTTAACCTGTCACTTGTATTTCGTATGAGAGATTTACTGGCGAAGTGCGTTTTCTTTCTAGGCGGAACGAGGACTCATGAATGCCGTCAACAGCGCAATGGTCAATGCATGAAACAAAGGGCGCTAGTTCGAGCCCCTCCCTAACATCCTCCTCCAATACATATATATATATATATATATATATATATATATATACATATATATGTATATGTATAGAAAGGAAATATAGATCTATTATCAGTCATTTGTAGTCCTGTATGAGTAAGCCACCAGAGCTGCTCAGTAGGCTCTACTTACTCGATGATTGCAAAGATTCACAGAGTCAAGAAAACCACGCTATTGCCAAGAGATTTTGCATATCCATTGTTCGTTGCAAAGGTTGGCTCACCGAGCTGTACTATGGCACAGGTATTCTTTTTGCCAGGCTATTTTATAGAAATCTCGAAATATTCGATATCATAGGTACTGGTGTAGGTTAGACTCATGCTGTTCATTATAGGTTAACACCTGGAGATACCTCTCAGCTTTTGAATTGGTAGACCGTTGGTGGGCACCTTATAGTGTAAGAAGATGTACAATGATTAGATGCAAATCTGTATAGGTTCATACCCTTCATTTAATCTTGCATTGAAAATCTGACCATATGTTGGCTTGATCTGTTTGTAAGCTCATCCAACCCACTTCCGATAATGACAAAATGGTTTGTTCAGAGTTTGATTCGCTTAAAATTTTCCTTTATTTTTTCTGAGATCTAAGGATGTTGAACTCCTTTCGCGAATTCATCATAAAACGAATTCAACTTACTGTTTTAGAAGATACTGGATGTAGTGCTTCAGTGGAGATCTTCATAACTGGCAAGATGGCAGCTGTGGCCTTCACCGGTAGATTACGATAGAACCATCCATAAGTATCTAGTCGTTTCCTTAGACGAGGAAATCGATGGAACAAGTAGGTGGTGATGAAAATGCGAACTCCAAGAGTGATTCCTTTAAAGCGATTCAAATATTCAAGACTTTGAGTCGATCACTTTATAAGGAGATATTTCCACTTAGTTTTTAAGCTTTTACAATTCTTATGTTCGAATTTTTTTAGATCAATATGAACCAAGATAGGTGAGAAGTGGAGACTTCACGGAAAATTCGCAACAAACCCATACCGCACATTCCCAGACACGTTCCAGTGCTGAATATAAGCGAAAGAGTAAGCCAGTAAATGGTCAAGCAGTAGAATACGAACGTGACTCGGCGGTCCTTCCAGGTTAACAAACTGCTAATAGATCGTTTACAAATATGTGTAACATCATGAATTTTGATTAATTACATAGGAAATTGTTAAAATCAGGTTTTCATTCATGATTTGAACCTCACCAAACCCTACCAAATTTCTTATATTATAACTGTGATAATTTAATTATGCATTATATATTTTGTACTTTATATAAGGGACGCGTATGGCGCAGAAGTTGGAGGAGTCACAGCGAGACACACGTGGAATCGATCCCTGCAGTCATGGCCCATCAAGCCTTCCATCCCTCCGAATTCGGCAAATTGGCACCAGACTCGTCTGGGAGGATAGCAGCAATGGCTCGATACATCGGTAGGCCACCGCGAACCATTGTAAAGGCCAGATATGCATTCAGTCATCTCCAACGGTAATGAATTCGAATGCATAGCGCATGTCTCAGGAATTGATCAACGCCGAGAGCTTTATCCTTTTTTATTTTATAACAACCCACCTGAATTTTTTGCATTGAAATGTGGTAAAATACAGAAAAAAATAAATAGCTAGAATGGCTAAGGCATAACAATTTAATGGACTCGTTAGTAAAGAGTAATGAACTAGGGACGATTCTCTTGTGTAAGTCGTTATAACCCCATAGTTGTAAATTTTTTGTTTTCTTGAACACTTCTAGCATATCTTTCCACTATCCTTGACACCGTAGCCTTGCTATAGGTTAATGGTCTTCAAAAGGGTTCAAAATAGGAAACAGCTCAGACATTCCCTTTTATACCCGTTATCTTTTCTTTCTTTTTTTACCTTCTATATTTTTTTAGATATCTTTAGAAAAGTCCATAATAATTAAGTTAGACATAGATTCACCTGTGCAATTTTTCAAGGAAATTTGCAGCGAAATTGAGTAAATTCTGTGCGATTTTCGCAACGTCAAGGATCATTTGAGCTCCAGTGATATCAAATTTTGGCATGGCAACTTCTTTTCGTGGAAGAAAGTAAAGACCGATGTCGATGTTTCTGTAAGAAAGTAAGAACATGTTTCTGAACAACTATTCTAGCACACTTATACTGATTGTCACAAGTTTGCTTGTTTGCTACTTTCTCCATAGATTCCGGAAAATTGGTGCTGATGATCATGTAAATTTAAGAAATCGCTCTGACCCCTTGACTGTGTGGAGAAAATTGATTTACATACATAGTTAAGATGTTCACCTACCCATCGTCTATACTTGTAGATGGCTGAAAGAACGCGCGTGCGTGAAAACATTGACCGACTTCTTTCCGACGACTCCAAATCTGCATCTGATGCTTTCCGTTTCTTGCACTGTTTCCTATTCCAAACTACACTTTAATTTAATTTCAGCTTAATTAGGTTCAGTGCCTATTCGTGCTTCCCAGACCATTACTGTTAGCAATTAATTGCTGATAACGTCGTTAATGTAAAAAACTGGCTTAGACAAAAGGCTAAGCAAGGGCCTTGGTTGGTGCAGTGAATAACAGATGAGCACGGGGAAAGGTTTTTGGGGACGGAAGCTCACGTGATGCTTCGAATTTCGCTCAAATTTCAGCATCATTGTGGTTGTATTTCACATCATGCCTTGTCATGGAAAAATAAAACAGTAGGCGGCAATAGAAGTTAAACACTGTACTTTAGCTTGATTCAGTGCTCCAGTGTTCGTTTCTATCTGACCAAGAGCATTTCAGGAATTGAATCGACTTCACGTCCGTTCTTTTACATTTCGTCTTCTCTTCATTTCGTTGAGCTCTCTGAGCGTCGTTTGTGCTTCACGTGTAGTACCTTCCATTTATCGACTAGTAATTTCATATGGCTTGAATAAGAGCAAATGAAGTCCTATCCATACCGATCGCAATAGCAGAGTTGCCCAGTGGATTATGCCTTATCAGTGCATCAAAGCAGTACTGTATTTTCCATTCATCGATCATCCTGTTGTGCACCTAACATCTCGTGTAATCCTATTTCATGTGTTTTATTGCTGTTGCATAATGTTCCCATCTCAGCTTGTATTTGAAGTCCTTGTTTATGAGACATTCTTAGTTTCTGTCTCTTATCAGTTTTGAGGTCAAAATAACTTCTCACATTTGATTAAAGCAAGAAACTTCCATTGCCATTATCTGAATAGCTTTCGCAAAACACACCGCCTTTTTATCTTGTTTAAATAACGTTCAAATTTCCCACGTATACGTTAATACAAGAACCATGGGAGAACCGTAGAGTCTAGGATTTGGGTGCGGATGATAGAGGAGTTTCATTCATATGGATAAGTGAACATTTTTTCTTTGAGATACGTAGGCAGCATAAAGTAACTAAGCATTCCACCATAACTATTTACCACCTCATCGTAGTGAAGGGTGATGTCGAATTACAATGTAGAGCAGAAAGGTGATTCGCTAGTATGCTTTCCTAAATTGACATTGATTTTGCTACGTTCTCTCGGAAGTTCATTTAGTAATAAGTTTATATCAGAAATTGCCACCCCTTAGAGGAATCTCAGTCGCTAGATGATGAACCTCAATTCAACTAGGCTCAGACAACCTGTGGAAAAGATCTGGTACAACCAACACGGCCTTCAGAGAAAAATCTTGCTTGAGGAGCAAAATATAAATCAAATGAAAATCAAGTGGAAACTATCATAGAGCATAATCATTTCACACTGCTTGATGGAGTCATATGCATGTTGTATTAAAGCCAAGCGCTTTGTCCTTTTATTTGTCATGTTTCCTCGGGTTATTCTTTAGCACTTACTTTGTGGCTTTGAGGTAGTTGAGAGAAAGCTGAGTCCAAAGAAGAAGCAAAATGAGCGAAGCCAGCCAACCTCGCGCAATAGCGTACGTGTACACCTGTATAAACGAGCTTTGTCTTTCAATGAATTTATCCCTTACATGTAGATGTCACTTTTGTTTACTCTAATTATAATGAATATGCAACATGGAAGGAAAGAATTCCAGATGTATCTGAGAATTCAATGCGTACAGTAAACGTACCAAAGCGAGCAAAAGTGTATGAATGGGGTTCTTCCAAAGAAGAGAATCGTATAACGCAGCAGCTACTTCAATAACTGGATGAAGGAAAATATCTGGAAGCAAAAACACTAAATAATCATGATTTATTAACCATATCTGTTTACTAGGGGGCGTGTGGCGCAGTGGATGGAGGCGCCACTGCGACACATACGTGGAATCGAGCCCCGCCCCCATGGCCCACCAAGCCTTCCATCCTTCCGGAGTCAGCAAATTGGTACCAAACCCGTCTGAGAGATTAACAGCACTGGCTCGATACATCGGTAGGCCACCGCGAGCCATTGTAAAGGCCAGATATGCATTCCGTCACCTCCAACGATACTTAATGAAGTCGAACGCATGGCCCATCCCTCAGGGATTGATCAACGCCGAGAGGTTTATCCTTTATCTGTTTATTAAAGAAGCCGAACTCACAACTAAAATCAGAATACCGAAACTGTTTCAACCTATGCTTACAGCATCGTTTGAGATCTCTGTGAAGTGCAGTGGCAGACAGTCTCTGATTATCAACTTTGGGCTGCTTCGGCTCTTCCCACGGCGTTTCAAACGCCTCGGCAATGTCATAAAGAAACCACTTCATCTCGTTGGACATCTTGTTCCACAATGAATTTTCAGCTCTGGTTCCTGAAAAAGAGAGAATCGTTCGGTACAAAAAGCAATGAGGGAACAATTATACACTTGGACGTGGACATTTTGGAAATGTCCACTTACATCAGCAACTTAGTAACGTCTACCGACTTCAAGGTTAGACCCATTATCAGCTGTGTAGGCGGGCTCACGGATACGATAGCTTGGTTTATAAAGTTAATAATCATCCAGTTGCTCAGACATATTCCAGTTCAACTCATGAACACTCTAATTTCCCTAGAACGTCTACGCAACGCGTCTCCTAACAACGCCTGCGTGATGAAGTCGTTCGACGTTACTACGCTTTACGCCAACGTATGAAATGACTCCGCAATGCAGGCCATCCACGACCTCCATATTCAATACGATGGAAAAATATGCGTAGCTCATCTATTCAGCAGCTCCTTTTAAACAGCCCTCTTAAAGGATTGCCTGAAATCTTTAAATGTTTCGGGAAGTATTTCCCACAAATGAGAGAGTTGGCAAAGGGACAGAAAGTGGCCCCAGGTCTTGACATTGCGTTCATATCTGATTGAAGCAACCTATTCACTCTCTGGCCATTACTCACTTATAGGTATATCCATGACTGTTTTTTCATTTGCTCAACACAAGAAGAGATGGTTCCCAAGATCGACTTTCTCTTAACCTCGGCATTGGAATATGAATGTGTCGTTTTCTTGTTCAGCAATCGCGAGGTTTTTAAACAGCATACATTTACTTCCATAAAAACACAATACAATACAACGCTAGCTGACGTTTCGGCAGTATCGCCTTCTTCAGAGCCTGGAAGGGTATACTGATATACAATCTACTAGGCCAAACGCTTCAATAACACTTACACAAAGACGAAAGACTCTTTGGTAATTACACGATCAACAACTTCTCGAAAAACTCACCGCTTTTTCGTGACTTCCAATGAGGAAGTTTAGAACAGCTGATTATAGTCGCATGTGGTTGACGACTGCACCATCCCACATCAAAAATCGATGCGAACGTACGGGATCAGGTCGCGTATGATCTCCGGGCATTCGTTCCTGCTATTCATTGTAGGGTTTTTGGCATTGATCCAAAAAGCCTCTAGGAGTTTTCGCGCTGGTGTTTTGGACTCCTGTG
>UYYA01001120.1:0-21915 GCA_900624975.1 Angiostrongylus costaricensis | reverse complement strand
ACCTCGCGATTGCTGAGCAAGAAAACGACACATTCATATTCCAATGCCGAGGTTAAGAGAAAGTCGATCTTGGGAACTTTATCTCGAATGTTAAAACCTCAACTTTAATAAGTTATGCGGCCAAAGAATTGTGAATGATCACCTGAAGTACCCTTGGATTGGAAAATTTCGGCGTGGTGAATTCGATTTTGAGAGGCCGGGGAAGTTCTTCTGCTATTGAAGACAACGAAATGAAGGCTTTGGGAGAAGTAGGTACATGAACAAATGTTCGAGAAAATGCAGGAAAAAATCCTACGTGGATTCAACAGTTTCAGGGCATCTAAAAACGCTGGATAGATAACCGTGACAATTGGGTATTGAATATTTATCAGAGAAATCACCCTTTTAAGGTAACGTCGCCGCTTCTTCTACGCAACCACTCTATGAAAATGTGCAACGAGAAATTAATCCCTTACGACAACGGGACACGATCGGCTTGGTGCTGGGACCGCGGTGAAGCTTTGTAGTACTTCCCAAAGTCGAAATTGCACCAGAAGATGGTGACGCTGACCGTTTGGCGGTCTACAGATTGTTTGGTCTATCTAGGTTTCCTGAATCTGAATGAAAGGATCACGACTGAACAGTAAGTCAAGCGAATGGACGAAATGCAGACTATGGCATAAACTTAACAACCGCCTCCATCATTGATTAACACGAAGGGATCAACCCTTCCCCACGATAACGCGCGGCTACGCTTGGTACTTCTGACTCTACCAAAATTAAACGAGTTAAGCTGGAAAACTTTTCACCCACTACACTGGCGAGACATCGTACCTACCGATTATCACTTCTTCAAGCGTATTTATAACTTACTGCGCGAGGAATGGTTCCGAAACCATGCCGAGCGCAACACTTCCTGCTACGACTTCGTAGTCCCTGGAATTCCAGAAATCTTAGCAACCGTCACACATAAACTTGTCTTTTAATGGAAAAGTTGTGTAAATTCTAAATAACTTTCTTCTTCTGTTCAGCAAACACGAGGTGCTATTTTATTTCTTTATTCACGCTTCTTTCGGCGGATTTCGCCTTCCTCAGAGCCGGGAAGCGTCAAGTTGACAGCAATCTATTCGGCCAAACACCTCCATAACCAAACAAAAAAAACGCTGAACCAAGATTTCAATCACATTTAGCATAGCACTGCACACTCACCGCTTTCTATGAGTCTTCCACTGAGTATGTCGCGTGAAGACCGACCGCACCGAATTCACATGGAAGCGTAATGTGCTCCTCCCATCAGAATAACAGGTTTATATACTGTCCAATATCGCGCGTGATAATGAGGTATTCCTCCCTGCGGTTCATTTTCGGATTCTTGGAATTTATCCAGAATTCCTCTAGAGTTTTGCGCGCTTGTGTTATCGATTCTTGCGCGAGGATCGTAACCCTTACTTCAAAATCTTCTCCGTTATGTTTCTGCGTGCTATGCGTACCTAGTGGAGTACTTAGCTTACGTTTGCTGACTAGGTGCTCTTTTACGCCGAGTGGTCTACCCGTTTCGCCAACGTATTCGTTCCCGCACGCTTTACAAGAGATCAGATAGACTGTACCCGAACTCATGCAGTCACCGTCTCTACCATTGGGGCAAATTATGCAATTTTGTGTTGCACATAGGCGGTCGTATAGGCGGCTACGAACTAGCTGGCGCCTTAGATTACTCGGTGGTATTTCAACTACGTTTACCGAATTCTCTAGACTGGCCCTTCTTAAACAGCGTTTTATAGCTGCACCTACTTCAGTTGAAAGAAGGGCAGTATAAATTCTAAATATCTTTATCCTCGGTAGTAAAGATTGCTCTGAGCTGTGATATTTAAAATTTAGAAATACGGATTGAAATTCACCGTTAATTTCTGAAAAACTTAGAACTCATGAAAAATCGGCCTGCTAACGCAGTTACGCGTGTAGCGCAGTGGAAAGAGGAACCTTGCAATGCGTACGGGTTCAATCCCACGCTCCAGGCTCACCAAACCCTCCATTCCTTTGGGTCGGTGAATTAGTACGACATCTATCTGGGAGGAAGGCAGCACTGACTCGGTACATTGGTATGCCACCGCGAATCATTCTATAGGCCAGATATGCACTCAATCAGTTTTAACTATGCTTGGTGAAGTCGAACGTAAGGCGCATCCCTCAGGAATTGATCTTCACCGAGAGCTTTATCCTTTATCAATTTTATGTAAAGTAAGGTCTCAATGACAGGATATGCCAGAGTGAAAAGACTAAGCAACTCAAACATTAACTTACGCCATTTAATAATCAACTTGCGATCCGTTATAGTGCGAATCATCGAGTAAGAGTCAATTTAAAAAGATAGTATTAGGTGTTAGGTATGAGACAGTTTTTGCACTGCCGGATAGTCAGAGGAAACTCTTATTGTTCCGCGTATGTGTAATTTGATTCTATGTTTGGCTTCAGGACAGAAACTTTGCCTGGAGGGCGGAAATGTAATACAGGTGTCTCAAAAAAATTCTCAATAGAAGTTTTCTTCGATCCTGATTAGTTGATAGTATCATGGCGATAACATGTCGTATGACATAAATTATCCATCCATGACCGCTATCACGTCTAACGTCGGCTCAAAAGTCACTAAGCAAAATAGTATGCGCAATAAGTGTCATGGCGCTCCATTATCTTCGAAGCCTATAAATCATGTCCTCCGTGAATTACATCTCCGTTACGCTTTCCATTCCAGTTTATTTGACGATATCTAATCGCTCAGCAATAAAACGAACGATTCGCGATCGATCGCTTTAGCTAAGAACAACCTTGTCAAGTCGTTTTTTAAGATGCGACTACGATGACGACACCATCGTTCTCACTCGCACAGCACTAATTATTTCAATGCTATCAGCTCAAAGTGAAACTACTATCATCGTTACGAAAAGGCTATTTTTCAGTAACTAAATGCAGATGAGTAGTGCTGTACTCATATCATTATCGATAGTGGACATAGGGCGTTGTAGTTAAGGTTTTCTCCGAAAATCAACAGCTATGACAGAATGATCTTGTCGAAAATGTCGGACTCACCTGTCCTGCAGTGTCACACAGTTGTAAGCGAACCGGCTTTTTATCGACGCGTACCACAACTAAAATTCTCTGTTCACCAGTCTTTGCATGATTTCTGGACATATTAAGCTTTCTTTTTCAAGAAGGAAAATTCCAAAAGTGACTCTGCTTTGAAAATTTTTATAATAGCTAATAAATTCTAACTATTTGATACCTGCACATTTCATGCAACATTTTGTAGTAAGCGACGTTTTTCATATGAGAATAACTGATGTTTTGAAGAAAAATGCCACGGTTACAAACTATGTCCAGTTTGTCTTCATAAATCTTTGAATAGTAAATGTCCTTTAAACTTTCTTACATTCATCTTAGTTCCATTTCTTGAACTGCTGTAATCTTATAGTTAAATATTCATTAATACTCACTTGAAACTTTAAACATGAACGCGCCGTCCTCACTGGTTGCGAAAGGACCCAACATAATCACCATTTTTTTGAGATTTGCTGGTTGAGCCATTGTAGTTCCTTGGAATCCCGAGGCCACCCTGGCCAAAATGTGCGCCAGGTCTTCACCACCGCAGTCAGTCGCAGCCCTTGTGGATTAGGCGGAGATTTGCCACCATGCGACTTTGATACCAAGACGGTGGTGGATCCTGGTATTGGTTCACTCTTAGCTAGGCTTCCTGATGGAAACGCCAGACTCCTTCTCAGCTTGGGCGACTCTGCCAGGGGTAAGAATTTCTCGCTGTACATCGCAGTCCGACACCCAGAAACACCTCCCAGCCATGATGAGGCGGTAAACCGTTGGAAGGATTCATAAATTAAAAAAGATGTTAAGATATCCACGAAATAGTGAAGTATTCAACTGTTATTACTAGTATCATTCTTGTCGTATAGAAAGCAGCATCAAATATTAGAGTTAAACAGAATCTACAAAAAAAAAAAATTTGGAATGGTTCTTTATCATACGCATATATATGTTCTAACTTCCACCCTCCTTTTTTCTCAATGACAAGGTATTAGGTGAAATACAACTACATGAATGCTCAAATATGAGCGAAAGTAGGACCCTCAGGTGAGCTTCGCACCAGTGTTTGCCCTTCCTTGGGTCTATAGGCCACTATGCCTCCCAACGGTTTACCGCCTTATCGTCGCTGATAAGTTCTCTTGGGTAACGAGCAGCGATGTACAGCGGGGGATTCGTCACTTCAACAGGGTTTCCGAAGCCGAGTAGTTCGGTGTTTGCATCAGGAAGTCGAGGTTCGAAACCAATAGCAGAGTTCATCACCGACCTGGTATCAAACGAGTCGCATGGTGGGAAATCTTCCTCTAATCCACAAGAGCAGGGACTGCCTGGGGTAGTGACTATGTGAGGCTGATTTTGGTGAGGCTGACCTCGAGAAGAATGGATATTATTTTAGGGTCCGCACAACTAGCGAGGGCGGACCGTCTAAGTATCCAATAAGTATAGACCACTAATAAATCTAATGTTGTAGTAGAAGGAATAGGTTTATTAAATGTAGAATTACCTGAGTAGTTGTCGAATGCGGTTGGAACGTAGTGTTGAGGATATCCGTTAGTGGTGTAGGAGACGATCAGAGACGTTTTGCCGACAGCCGCGTCGCCAACCAGCACACATTTCAGTGTTCGTACCGGCTCACCGGAGTCGGTCATCTGAAAACCGTGCAAACAGTTAAAAACACCTAGAGAGCACGGGGAACGAATGAAATTCAAGAAGCGCACGAAAATCATCCTGGCTAGATACTGTACACGACGAAGGTTTAATGTTACGAAGCGAAAAAATCAAGAAAAGTAGCTCTATAGAATTACAATAATAATGGCAATAATATTAACGACAGAAAGTAACAAAAACAACGTAGTTATACACTAATACGTATATATGAATATGAATGTAAAAGCAATATGAGTGGAAAAATGAGATTGTGGTTTCCAATGAGTTAGGAAGAAGTAGAGAGGATGCTAAAGTTAGCTCAATAAATAAAAAAAGGATAAAGCTTTCGGCGTTGATCAATCCCTAAGGGATGCTCCCCATGCATTAGACTTCACTAAGCATCGCTGGAGGTGATTGAATCCACATCTGGCCTTTACTAGTGACTCGCAGTGACCTACCAATGTATGAAGCCAGTGTTGCTATCCTCCCAGACAAGTCTGGTACCAATTTGCCGACCGGAAGGGGGCCATGGACGTGGGAATCGATTCCACGTGTGTATTGCAGGGCGCCTCCGACCACTGCGCCACACGGGACCTTTGGTTCAATAACTAATTAAAACTCTGAAGCGAGTTAAATAATAAGGTTCCTATGCAAAAGATATAAAATGCAGAACACGATTATATTATCTAAGAGCAATGATATACTCTTGAAGCGATTTATAATGTGTTAACAGTCAAAATCTTGCTGTCAGTGAAGGAAAACTGTAATGTAGTTGAAATAATAGTAAGAAACCTATTCAGAGCATCCTAAGAAGTGTCGCAATGTGAAGATGAATAAGTGAAATTCTTTTGCGAAGAAGTTAAAGAAATGAAAGAGTAGCTGAGCACTAGATGAGAGAAAGGCGGAACGAAGGACTCGTATGGTGTGGTGGTGAACGCGTTAGCCCCCGGAATGAGTAATAGCGCGTTCGTTCCCCACTGCAAATACCAGCCGTCCGAAGTATTGCAAATATTTCAGCACCATTATGGTTATATTTCACATAATACAATGCTATTAAAAAGATTAGGTAGTAAATAAAAAATTTAACAAAACAGTGACTTAGTTATAATCACAATCTTAACCCTTTTATTTACTGCCTTTTTCTTTTTAGTGGCAGGGTATGTTGTGAAATATAACTCGTATGAAGTGCTGAGATATCTGATTATAACGGGGGCCTCAGCTTAACTGGGTTCAATGCCGATATTGGCTCCCCAGATCAATCCCGTTGACGGGTGAAATATAACTCGTATATGATGCTGAGATCGATAGAACTAGCTGAGAGACAGGCAAAACGAAGGACCCGGATGGTGCGGTGGTAAAGTGCGCTACTCTCCGGTAAGGGGAATAGCGCGCGTTCGTTTCCCACTGCATACACCTGCGGTCCGGAGTTTTCCAAATATCTCAGCATTATAAAACAATGGCCTTTCAAACCTGTTTTGGCGCTCAAACTTCTTCAACGACTTTCAATCTAGCACTGTTTCTGTTATTTAAATATGATTTGGAATGGCAAAGTCGTCTAATATTTCTATCCGATCGATCGATCTTAGCGATCTTTGAACTAAAAGAATCGATCCTAACGCTTTTTCTTTGTTCATTGTAGAAACACATTGGTTGAAAATGAATTAGATTTTAACAAACCCTAGTTATTCCTTTTTCAATGCGGAAGCTGGTATTGTAAAGATAGCCATGCTTACTGTTATGCTATCTGAAATATTAAGGACATATAAGAGAACTGAACACTGTCAAAACTAATAGCGTGCAGCAAAGGAAAAAAAGGAAAAAGGAACGAAAACTATGTAGAATAACAGAAAGAAGCTATGAAACAGCTAGAGATGAAAATAGGAAAAATATCATGATTTAAGAAACAATGTAGTAGTGAATGGAAATGATTAACATGTCATCGTGATCTCACGACCAGCTGCAACCGACGAAGGTATGAACGACGATGAGAATGTGACCGAAAGAAGAGCAATGTCTGGCGACGTTGCAAGCATGTTAGACACGAATCTATTGAGTATATCATTTGCAACAAAGGATAAGGCTGTCGGTGTTGATAAATTTCTGAGCTATTCGCCATGCTTTCGATTCATTAAGCATCGTTGGAGATGACAGAATGCATGTCTGGTCTTTACAGTAACTCACGATGGTCTAGCGATGTATCAAGCCAATGCTGCTATCTTCCCGAACAAGTTGCTGAGCCCGGAAGAATGGAAGGCTTGGTGAGCCTTAGGAGCGGGGATCGATCCCGTGTGTACTACAGGGCGCCTCTAATCATTGAGCTACACGCGTCAGGAAGTCGTTCATAATTTCTACTCTTTATTTAATGCCTATTATTTTTTTTATGGTAGAGTATTATGTGATTTAAAACCGCAATGATACTGTGATATTTGCGAAAGGCAGACCTTAGAATAGATTGAAATTCGCGATCACCTCTTCCTGATGCTCACCTTGTACCCACTGAACCACTGAAGCCCTTTCTTGAGATCCAAAGCCAGATCGGAACCCGCGAACATGTTTTCGGGAGGAGAGCTCATGTTTTACCCGCTGCAGTACTCCATACCATTCACAGTTCTGCTTTTTATCGTACATCGTATTGTACATAGACAGAGTGATTTTACAAGCACTTTTCATAAACAATGTTCGAAGCCCAGTGAACCTTCCATTCACTTCCTCGTTTTGAACAGGTTATCAGCGAAGGTGTTTGGACATTCACTTAAATTTGGCGTAAATTATCGGCATACATTTAATATTTACATTTTGCATCACTCCATTCTATATCGTCCTTGAGTTGCTTGATCTAGCAATCATAGGCCTCAATAAAATACAGGAATTGCTACCCTCACAAAAAGAATTCAAGTTGTGTGATAATAAGGCAGGGCACTACGCCTACTGATAATCTGAGGAGAGCTAGGACCGCTATCATGTTCTCATTGATAAGAAAAACGTTTTCATCTACGGTGACGGTTGTGCGAATGGAAGGAGTGCTGGGAAGGCTCATCATGTGAAGACTGGCCATCTAAGTAGTTAGGTAAGCATATTGCATTTCAGATACCTTATGTCAAGTACTTTTATCATATTATGCTAAATTCTTGTCCCATTTTATGCTTCCGTGTTTTAAAAACTTTCACTCTCTTCGTCTTTTTCGCATTTCCAATGATTTTTTATACAGAAGCATAGAAAACCATAATAAAACCACCAAATCGGTATAATTTAACTTTCTATCTTTTCATGATTTTGTTCTCAGTGGTGGAAAACGGATGGAGGATGACGTTAACGCTTTCAAGTACTTTCCGTTGCCCTAAAAAGAACCGCAACTTCGGTTGCTTTCTCTAGAAATTCCACATGCCATGTAAAAGTCCAGCTTCTGAACAACAGATGACATTGCGGATACCGTCATCGAGTGCTGCTTAGATCGTTATCATCTACGGATTTTACCGATATGGTTACCAATACGTTATTGATATTGATACTAATACGACTTCTAAACTGGAATGAATTATACTGATCAAGGAAGAGCGTTTTAACAAAAAATAGGTCTATTAATAAAAAAAAACTAGTGAAATTGTTAGAAATGAAGGATGAGGCTAAAAGAATTTGTAGAGTAATGAATAGAAAGTCTTTAAGGAATTCTATCAGTTATGGAAAAAGTTAGGAAAGCAAACGACACAGAGGTGGGTAGAGCCGATGTACACGTTGAAAAGTGCAAAATTGTTAAACTTCTGAACTCATTAAGCGCTAGGAGGCAGAGAGACAGGCAGACAAATTGGTGCACAGACAGAGAAACAGGCAAATAGGCAGAGAGATGTACAAATAAAGGGAGATACAGACATAGCGACAAGGAGAAAGCCAGATGGACATCGCGAAATGTGAACAGTTTTGCACAAATTTGTTTTCATTCATCTGAAGTGATGGTAGCACGAGTCGCCGCCGAAAGACAACATTCAACAAATTCCGCTCCGCGCTAAATTCCACGCGCTGACAAAACGCTGCAAAGAACGGCGCATTGGAAGGAACAACTTTCTGCAAGCTATAGAATGGCGTTATGATTTCTACTTTCAGATTTGGCGAAAGATTATGGATAAAGCAAAAATCAAAGGATGATGATGACAGGATGAGAAACTCATGCACCGTATTTCTTGCTGGACTAAACGATTTTAGGTGGAACGTTCGATATTTGGAAGGATTTTTTAAAACATATTGTGTAGAAGTATAATATGAAGGAATTTTTATTATTTTGAATAGCACCACTGTTTTACCTATTACTCGATAAGAAATGTTGTCGCTGTTCCTTTGATGGGGTATTGAAAATTTAATGGCGAAGATATATAATCACATACACGTTATTTCGCAATACTACCACTATTCAGAGCGACTGTGGCGCAGTGTTCGGAGGCGCCCATGCAATACAAACGTGGAATCGATCCCCACGCTCATAGCTCACCAGGCCTTCCATCCATCCGGGTTCGGGAAATTGGTACCTAACTATCTAGGAGGGATAGGAGCACTGGCTCGATACATCGATAGACCACCACAAGTCATTGTAAAGGCCAGATATGAATTCAATCACCTCCAAACGATGCTTAATGAAGTCGAATACATGGCGCATCCCTTAGGGATTGATCAACGTCGAGAGTTTTATCCTTTATCCTTTTACCATTATTCTTGAAGTTTCGGCTGAAAAAGCTGGAACAGTTTCTAGGACTACTTTCTATTAAACTCAACACTGACCGTATAATTCACTGTTTTCTTAATGAGCAAACATGACGCTGTTATTTTACTCTTTATTCGCAAAAAAGCTGACGATTCGGTGGATTTCGTCTTCTTCGGAGCCTGAAAAGATCATTGACGGTAAACTCAGCCAAACTTAACTATAACCAAGACAGAAAACACACGAAACCAAAATTTCAACCGCATTGAGAACAAAGTAGCTATTTAGCAGACTCGCCGCTTTCTATAAGTCCACCATAGAGTACTACGCGTGGAGACCAACCGCATAGAGTTCACAACGATGGTTAAATCGCCTCTCTTACATTAAAGTATCAGTCTTAAATACTGTATGCGGTCGCGTGTGATAAGTTGGAGCATGCCCCTCGCTTTCATTAAAAGAAGCCAACTGGCTTTTCCAAATGAAGCCGTGGAAAACTGCTAGTGTTTGGCATTAATGAGTAGGAAGTGGCGTTTTGACTGCAAGTAGTGCCTAACCTGCATAGATGACAATTGTACAATGGCAGTAAAGGAATGCGACACATTGAAGCAATGGGGCACAAGTTAACGCAAGTGCGGAAACGCCCACACACCAACGGCGGCTTTTGTCGTCGTATTCACAATAGAAGCGTTGACTTCCGTGAGCAAGATGTGCTCTTATCGCTCTTATTCCAAATATATCGTACGTTTCGAACTGCTGTGAACTAATAGGAAAACGTCAATGATTTTTACGAAAAAATTTTTTTTAAAGGAACTGAATAATGATGTTGCATTTGATTATTTGTATGTATGACCTTTAACAAACACACATAATCATTAATAGCAATAAGTACGCACTACTCTCTTGATCGTTCACAAGGTCATCGTGGCAATGAGATGATTGAGGTGTGATTTAGAGCAAGAGTTTGTCTCATATACATCTCAAAAAATGGTTATGAATATGAGAAAGAACTAAATATTATTGTGAATAAATACCGAAGGAGAGTAAGCCAATATCACTAATAACGGCTGCATTCCCTTCGACCCACGAAGTCTAGCAACTCTTCGATTTAGGATAGCAAACAGCTGTTATCTCGGTACTCGGATGGATGCTACCAGTTCTATACGAAAGAACTGGGAAGGAACAAGACGTCACCATGCTGAAGTTGAGCTAAGAGTTGTTATACCAGAATGGTTACAGTGTTATAAAAGATTTCGGTTACATGAGATCCTGCACGAAAGAGAAAGTGTCGTATCCTCAAAGGATGCTCTATCGGTAGTGGAAAAGAGATGTGCAAATGGATGAGTATGAATGTCTCGAGAATAATCGATAGTGATAAGAGCTTGATGGATAGGCCATCGTGTGACACATAGACGATTTTTAGCCGAAGGCGGGCGGAGCCAATCGGCTCCATATCATTGCCGTCAGTCTGAGGTTTTCGAGATGACAAAAACATGTCGCACTACAGAAAAAAAACGTTTCATGAACGTCAGTGTATCAATATGACACCCACCTACCAAAAAACATTGAAAGACGACTTGAAGCAACTGTAGACGGGGTAGAAGAATTGTCTTCTATATGCGACATCCACTTGCACGTACTGAGCAACGGCTAGACTGCTGTACTAAATACGCGCATGACCAGTCTCCGGTTCCTTCGCTCGCACCGGACTCACTTAGCTTTCTGTTCCGACGGAGTCAACAAATTGGTAGTAGATTTGTCTGCAAGGCTACAGGCTTGACAACACTGGCTTGATGTACTGAAAAGCCACCGCATGTCATTGAATAGAGTTCGAATGCAAAGCCCATCTCTCAGGTATTGGTCAACCCCGGAAGCTTTATTCTTTTCTTCGTATTTTTGTTGAGCAAACGCGAGGTGTTATTATTCTTTGTTCACGATTAAGCTGACGTTTCGGCGGATTTGGCCTTTCTCAGAGCCGCTTCCTATGAGGTTTCCACTAAGTATGTCACGTAGAGACCAACTGCACAGAAATCACATGGAAGTATAATGTCCTTGTCCTTTATTCTTTGTCCTTCGCAATGCGATAACTATGAGTGGGCGGATTTTCATTGCTAACACAAACCATTTAGTGCCCTCGATTATACCCATTGCTTCAATGAAATAGAAAGGAAACAGATTACATTTGCAGAAATGTGCAAAAATTGAAATTCTGCGTGATCGATTCAGGATGATTCATTCTGACACAACCGTGATAATGAGGCTTTGTGAACCATTTTTTTGTAAGTACACGACTTTCCTATTGTAATATTATTGTTTACTCAATAGTCCATCACTTAATTATGGCTAGAGTCTGTTACTTGGTATCGAACTATGCCATAAAGCGGAGGGGGGCCCACTAGCATGGGCTCCCAAGCTAGAAAGTTCAATGTTCGCAAACGGAAGTCCACCTAAGACTAAGTATAATATATGTTGTTGTTGCACTATCTCTTCATAGTAGCCGACTTCTCGGCGGTTGCGCTTTTCTCAGAGCCTGGAAAGGTCACATTGACATCTAGTCCACACAGCCAAACACTTTCATAACCTCAGTAGATAGAAAATGATCGATAAATTTTCGATCACATAACAAATAGCTTCTTTTAAGCAGCCACCATCATGTTGCTTGTAGGCTTTCCAGTTATTTGGTGCAAACCAATCACACACAGTCCTACACTGGCTGGGAATGTGCATAGATCACGTCAAAAATCCAGCCTGAGGTATGGTCTGAGGTCATAAGTGAACAAGATCCTTCCCTGTAAGAATCACCTTGAAAATTTTGGTATTTATCAAAAACGCTTTAAGAATTTTACTTCTGACATTTTGGATTCATGTGCACGGATGGTGACTTCGACTTCAAAAGCCGCTCTGCAATATCACTGTATTCTATGCGAGCAATGTAGAGTGTCTTGCTTAACATTGACGCTCCCAAAGAGGTGGCCTTTTATGAGGCAAAGCGGTTTGCCTGTTTCACCAGCATACTCATTCTTACACACTTTACATGAGAATAGGCACGTCGCATCCAAACTCCTTGAACCTCCCTCCGTGTCTACCGTCAAGGCAATTTATGCAATTTTGCATTTCGCATTCTCGGTCATACAAGCTGTTACGAACTAACTGGCGTCTTAAAGTGTTCGATGGTATTTCGATCACTGCTACCGATTTCTCTAAAGACGCTATCTTTAAGAAAGGTTTTATAGCTATAGTTATTTCTCTGAGAGTGAAATGAAGGAAGGGTAGAGGGGGTGGGGGTAAACAAGTCCTTATTTTCGTCAGACATCTCGTTTGTGCCCGTGGTTCTTCCTCTAAGCGTTTTCCGAGAAGCTACCATTTAGTGGGGAGCGCGTGTGGCTCAGTGGTCGGAGGCGGCCTGCAACACACACGTGGATGGAATCGATCTCCGCGCCCATAACCAACCATGCCTTCTATCCCTGCGAGGTCGGCAAATTGCAAGCAGGCTTGTCTTGGAGGATATCAGCACTGACTTGATACATCATAGGCACAGTGAGTCATTATAAAGGACAGATATGCATTCTATCACCTCCAAACGATGCTTAATGAAGTCAAATGCATGACGTACCCCTCATGGATTGATCAACTCCGAGAGCATTATCCTTTATCCTTCAGCGTTTAGTAACCATTGGAAATGGTTATTTTGGGTCTTAACTATAGGGACACGTCCTTCTGTTCATATTGGTAGGTGTTCTAAGCGTGTTCCTAACAAGCGTCATTTTGTATGTGAAGGTTGAGAGAGAGGTAAAGAACAAACCAATTTGTTTTTGTTACTTGGCTTTCAGTAGCATTTTCTGGTGCAGCCACGTTTGATTTGATTGATTGAGCTTAATTTCAAGGCTCAAAAACGAAGACCAGTTTTTTCTTTAACGTTTTGTGTCCATACCCTTTTGTGCTCAGCAGATGACAAAGCAATTGTCAACGTACCTACAAGAAGAGTGGTGGCCGGAGAGCGAGTGCGTGGGCTTCGATTTTAGATACCAACGCAATGGCAAGACATCATGCCAGTCGTTGTTCCACTGTCACACTTCCTAATTGCGGGAAATACTTACCGAACGACCTGGGGATTGAGCAGTTTACAAATTCCTTTAATTAGGCGATAAGCTATTGAATCAACGAAATAGACTTGCTTATTGCTATTTTCGTGTTCCGTAAGGAGCTCGTGCTTGACATCCATTACGGAGTCGTCGAAGGTCTTGATCACGTACACGCTGTTAGGATGTGCGTTGCGTAGGCATTCTAGGAACCACAGCGATGCTGAGATATTTGCAAAACTCGAACCCTAGGCTAGCTTTGAAGCAGGGATTACACTGTTTGGGGTTCACGTGTTACCCACTGTACTAACGAACACCTTGCTTCACCTTTTTCTCAGCCTTTTTTTACCTTAATGGTACTCTCAGCAACTATCCGTCAACGCGAATGATCAAAGGAGCACAAATCATCATCGAACCCAGTTAAGCTGAGATTGTATTCAAAATCAGCCTACACAATTGTTGATGGGCAATACTAGGAATGTTGAAAGATCGGTAGACTAAAGGTAATCAATGGACACTAACCTATAAGTTTTGATCCACCTTTACCCATTCCTTATTCAGTTTTCGGTATTGGCCCTCAAATTCCTTTACTGATGACGGGCGATAAAGAAAATCATTTTAAAGCTGTTTCTCTGTTATCTCGACATTTAGCTGACTGGGGATAACTATGCAAATCTGAAGCAGTGATTGAAATACTAGCAAAAACTCTAGGATGCCAGCTAACCCGTAAACACTGGCCCATAGGAAATGAAAAATTATATAAATTACCCTGGCGTGTCTGCTCATCATGAAAACAATGAATCGTTGATGAATATTGCGGTGAGCAGAAAGAGGGTTTTAGGATTTATTAAAATATGCTTCGAAAGGGTTCCTAAGGACATTTTCTTGCGGAGTAAACCAGTGAAAAAAGGGGGTCATGAAGCTCTTCGTACTATCAACTACTGTCTCAACTACTCCGCTAAGGAATGCTGAGAAACAAAGTATATTTCTGCCCATTCACGTTCCTTGGTGATTCACGCAGTACATGCGATAAAAGTAATGATTATTTTTCCTCATTACTATTATATTACTACCTCCCAACGGTTTAGCGCCTCATCGTGGCTGGGAGGTGTTCTTGGGCGTCGGGCAGCGACGTAGAGCAGAAGGATTCATTCTCTGGCGTGGTCTCCTAAGCTTATAAAAAGTCCGCGTTCCATCAGGAAGCCTAGCTAAGAGTAAACCAATACCATGATCCACTACCGTCCTGATATCAAAGTCGCATGGTGGCAATCTCCATCTGATCCACAAGGGCTGCAACTGCCTGTGGTGCTGAAGATCTAGGGCAGACTTTGGCCAGACTGACCTCGGGATTCCAGGGAACAGCAATGGCTTAACCAACAAATCTCCGAAAAGTGGAAATTATGCTGGGGCCCGCACATCTAAGTGAGGATGGCCCGTTTAAGTCTTAAGTAAGTATTATATTATTCGTGTATAATGCTGAGACATTTGCAAAAGTCGGGACCGCAGGTGTATGCGGTGGGGAACGAACGCGCGCTGTTGTCCTTTCCGGGGAGTAGCGCACTTCACTACCACACCATTCGGGTCCTTCGTTTTGCCTGTCTCTCAGCTAGTTCTATTGTTGTTTTGCCATCAGCAATCACCCGTCAACGGGATTGATCTGGTGAGACAATATTTTGCAAACATCTCAGCATTATACACGACTTATATTTCTCAACATACCCTGCCATTAAAAAGAAAAGGCAGTAAATAAAAGAGTTAAGATTATTACATTACTATTGCTACTTTGGAACTCGGACAAGGTAATAGCTGAGTTCGCTTTGGCAGTGAGGTATTGTGGGCGTTGACTTGTTGCGTTCAACGAGCTTTCCTCTTTAGAAACTACACAGAGGCCGAAAGAGATCTCGACGTTTTGGCAATGTGAACATTCAGTTGTCAGTGATGCATTGCTAGCGGAAAGCTTTTTTTTTTGCTATCCATTATGAATTGCTGTGCCGAATGTGATCAGAACATGAATAATTTTTTCCATTAGATTTTCGAACGTCAACTACGCGCTTGTCAAGATGCTACTAAAAGAAAAAGTTTAGAATTTAACACAGAAAGTGAGGAAATGAGAAACACGAGCAATTGAAACTGGGATGCTGTAGTTGGAAGTGAAGCACTTGAAAAAGCTTTTTCAAGTTTATCACAGCTAGTTTTTAGACTACGATGGACGTAAACAACTTCAAAACGATTGAAATCTTGCTCCTCAGTTACTTTAAAAACAGACTGCAGTGTGGCAGATCAGTAAAAGAAAGCTTGAGAATGGCGTCACATATAGTTTGATTTTAAATAGACGTTTTCTGTAAGACCAGCACATTTCCGCTTAACTGCTGTATTGTTGGTACGCCGCACTCATTTTTCTTCCCGGACCCGAGGTAACCGTTCCATAACTCTCCCAGGTGTTTACTACAGAAAGTAATCAATCCTCTCTAATTAGAGGAAGGCTTTTCTCCAAAAAACTATAACTATCCTTCGCTGATACCTATGACTTATACCGATGACTTAGATGCAGCTGTATCCGGATGGAAATGTTGAATTCCTCATCAGCCTGAGCGTTCCTGCTTTTGGAAGAACCACCTGTTGTGCATCAGAGCTTATGATATGCAGAAGCTTCCAAAATGATATTATTAGCTACTATAGCGTGGAAGCCAAAGATCTTTTACTAAGAGGTATGAAAGAAATAATATTAACCATGTTAAATTTAAGAAATTCATTATTCGAGTGTTTCGACTGATGTACAAGGAAAAAAAAACTATGAATGGTGACTGTAAAATGCAAAAATGAGAAACAGCTAGTAGCAGTTGAGGATAAATATCGGCAGAAATGCATGGAATGATAATCCCAGATGTTCATAATGTATTCAAGAGTGCCTGAAAATTCATGTGGAAGGTGTAGGGATGGGGAGCTGACGACCACGCTCTCCCGGTTTCGCCTCCTCCGGAAATCTGTTGGTCAACAGTTGCCCAAAAGGAAAAAGTTTCTACTGGTTGTCTTGCAAAAGAAATTGGAAAGCAAAACAAGTACTTTCCACTACTGGCTTTCTATTAACTTCGGAAATTCCCGAACAGTTCTTTATACCCTCGCTGAGCAAACACGAGGTGTTATTTCAATTCTTTGTTTATGGATGAAATGACGCTCCGGCGAAATTCGCCTTCCTTAGAGCCTGCAAAGGTCAAGGGCCAGTAAACGCCCGATCTTTCCAAGCTCCGAAAAAGGTGAAATCGGCCGAAACGTCAGCTTGTTCGTAAATAAAAAATAAAATAACACATTGTGTTTGCTCAACACGATTATCACCTAAATCACCCGCAGTCCCATTGACCGTCAAGTGACTCGAGCGGGCTCCAATAAATCTTCCATTTTTCCCTATCGCGTACAAGAGAGTGCCCCAGCCGGTTCTGCTTGCTCTAGGAAATAGTAGAGCATCATATCTTTTTTTTAGGGTTTTCGTAAAGAGCTCTGGCCATCGGATCGGTGGTCTTCCTGCAGTACGTTTGACATCCCGAGGAGTTCAGTCACTAGCCGCTCTTGTCCATCGGTTGTTATTCATACGCATTACGTGTCCGGCCCACCTTATCTTCGACTCTTGGTGTAGGGCATCTTTGGATTTTGATCGTTGACGCGCATTGGAGCTTCGGATCTCATCCCTTACATGTGTTAAACAGGATACTCCTACCATCGTCCTTTCGACTACGCTTTCAATAACGCTGATTGACGTTCCACCCAGCTCACGCAGGTCTCTGACGCACATGTTAGAGCAAGAAGTATGGTTGAGTCGCGGAGTCGGGTGTTCTTTGTTCTCTTCACTGTATCCTCAATGCTCTTGAAAACTCCCCAAGCCGCTTGTTTCCTTGTGCCCAGCTCTGGAGCTAAGTCGTTCATCGTAGAGATTTTCCGACCTAGGTAGACAGAATAGGAGCATTCGGAGATATTCGTTCCGTTGAGCGTGAGTGTAGAATACGAAACCAATCCGTTCTTCATGAACATCGTGTCTGTGAGATTTAGTCGAAGACCAGTCTTTCCACAGGCTTTATCAAAGTCGGCAAGCATACGTTCGACTTGGCTAATGTTTGGTGTTATAAGGACGATGCCATCAGCAAGGTGAAGATGGTGTAACTGCCAACCATCGATTTTCACTCCCATATTATCCCATTCTAATGTTCGCATAACGTTTAGGATGGTGGTGGTAAATAATTTCGACGAGGTGGTATCGCCTTGCCTAACCACTCTTTTGACGTCGATGTTAATGTCGTTGTAGAATGGTGATATCTTCGTTGTGAAATTTTTGCACAGCTCAGAAACAATCTTTATGCACTGAGTAGGGACTCCTTGACTATCAAGGGCTTCCATGAATGACTATGTCTATAACAATTACTCAAAAGCCTTCTTCAAATCGATGAATTTGAGACAGAGAGGTATTTTGTATTCTCGCGATACTTCAATGAGCCGTAATCGTAATCGTGTGGATCTGGTCCATCGTACTGAATCCTTTTCGAAGCCCTACTTGCTCACATAGCCGCTCTTCTGTTAACTCTGTTCAGCATGACTACAGTGATGAGTTTGTAGACGGTATACAGGAAACAGACAGGGCGGAAGTTGCCTATTTCGTGGAGGTCTCCCTTCTTGAACGGTATTACTGGTCTTTCACTGAGTAGGGGCCTCGAATTCAAACAGGTTAACGAGAGAGCACTGACAGAAGGTTCTTCAGGTGTTCAGATCCTATCCTGTCCGGCTTTCACCGACGAAATGGCGTGTCGGATTTCGGAAGGGAGAATCGGTGGTGCAACATATCCATCCTCCTTTATTTCATATGACGGAAGGTGGACGTGGCTATCGAAGAGATCTGAGTAGGATTCGTGAATGATTTTCTCCACTGTCTTTCTGGACTCTTTAGCTGCTCTGTGTGGGCGCCGGAGTGCAATCATCTTGGTCTTAGTAAATATAAGGTTTTCCCTAACCGATTTCGCTGTTGTCTTAAAATTCTATGCGGAATAAGAACACTGCCTCCTTCGTACAAGATTCCATTGGCGAAGCTTCGGTGGGCTTTGCGAATGCTTTTCCCAGCCTCTGAAACTTTAACCATTACTGCTGCTCTTTTTTCTTTACGATCTTCTTTGATCGCCTGTCTCCATTGTTTTGCAAGTTCGGACGTTAGTTCGCGGTTGCCTGCAGCTCGTGTGAATCCACGCTGGCCTATCAGCTCGAGTGTTTCTGGAGACAGG
This sequence comes from Angiostrongylus costaricensis, assembly GCA_900624975.1. NCBI lineage: Eukaryota > Metazoa > Nematoda > Chromadorea > Rhabditida > Metastrongylidae > Angiostrongylus > Angiostrongylus costaricensis. The sequence continues at coordinate 3,181 of UYYA01001120.1, read as the reverse complement.
CGTCTCTTGGTGACTTTCGAACACTCAGCTTTCATATCGCTTACATAAAGATGTTGAATGAGCCGATCGTATTCTTTGTCGATGTTATCGACAACGGCACTTTCCTAACAGCCGACAAATGATTCGGATAAGTCCCGATTTATAGTGGCTTTGCGACTTGGTTTTTTAAACTTAGTGGGTTTTTGTCCTTTCTGCGAAAAATGGAATCTTGTACGAAGGAGGCAGTGTTCTTATCCCGCATAGAATTTTAAGACAACAGCGACATCGGTTAGGGAAAACCTTCTATTTACTATAATTTGGTCTATTTCATTATGGTACTCTCTATTGGAAGACTCCCACGACCAGCGTTGAGGGTGGGGGTTCTGGAACTGTGAGTTACCATGGTCGCCATGATAAACTTAGATAGCCGCTCACCCTGTTCGTTCCATTCTAATCCGTGGGTCCCAATGTGACATTCTTCAGACGTTCTTCTTTGTCCAGTCTTGGCGTCGATATCTCCAATGGTGATCTTGAAGAATGTATACTCTCCTCTGTAGGAATTATCGAAGTCTGTTTAGAACGCTTTGACTTCGTCTTCGTCATAGTTTGATGTCGGCACGTAAGCAACGAAGATTGTCAAAGCCGGTATTGATTCACATCTTTTTAATCGTAAGCGTCCGATTCGTGAATGGGTAGCGTCGTCTCGTCCCGGCCAGGCCGATGAAATCGTACCTTATCCTTCTCGCTTGCATGATCACGTCTTCCATCGACTCGGATAAAAGTGTGCGCACATTGTAGGTACAGACCGTCACCTCATTTCTTCGCCATCCAGGTAACTTCCAGTGGCCCTGAAATCTTAGCAGCCTATTCGTTCTCGCCCTACCAAACGCTGCGAAATTGGGGGCTTTTCCAGGGTCAGGGGAATGAGGCTGGTTTTTTTTTTTACTGTGTTTAGCATTTTGATACCCACGTATCGCTTGCTGGGTTTTGAACGTAGTGGCTGGGTATGCTCACGGGTAGCTTGCAGGCTCTCCCAGAGTGAACATGGAGCTCATTTGTTGGAGGCGACTCCTAATCGCCTCCCATATACTTCCCCGTCACTTGATTACAGTTTTCCCTGAACTGATTCGTAAAATAAAATCCGATAAGCAAGAGCGCACCCACACATGCATTTATGAATACGCCCAGGAAATGCAGAAAGTATGTGCCAAAGTATGCGCAGCAGAAACAGGAAGTCCATTCTCTGAATCCACCTGCGTCTGAGGGAAACATGGTCGCTTTTCGTCAGCGGTTAACCCTCAACCTGCCACCTGGGCACGCGCCACGTAGTCTCGGGACTAAGAGGCTCGAGATCCCTCAAACTTTCTGGCAGCAAGAAGAACATAGAAAAAACACTGTCTCAATTACTATAACGCTGAGATATTTGCAAAACTCCGGGCCGCAGGTGTCTGCGGTGGGGAACGAACGCACTATTGATTATAACTATAGCCTCAGCTTAACTAGGTTCAATGCCGATTTGGGTTCCCCAGAGCATTCCTGTTGACGGGTGACTGCTGATGGCAAAAGATCGATAGAACTAGGTGAGAGACAGGCGAAACGAAGGAACCGCATGGTGTGGTGGTGAACGCATTACTCCCCGGAAAGGACAAAAGCGCGTTCAGCACCAGACAGCGCAGACACCTGCGGGTTGGAGTTTTGTAAATATCTCAGCATTATAGTAGTTGTATTTCAAAAAAATACCTTTCCGTTAAAAAGAATAGGCAGAAAATAGAAAGGTTAAGACTGTCTTGATTCTTTCACGATTTCATTCCTGACGTTATAAATCTATGCTTCCTCAGGCGAAGATCAGCTAAAGCCTTTATCACCAATCTCTTGGTTGATAAAGAATTTTCAACAAAGCCGTTGTCGGAGTGCATAACAACAGCGGAGGCGCTGTGAGGATTCTGGGTGAAGTAGTTTCATATGTATTTTTCCCAGTGTTGGTTGGGCGTTAGTATTGCAATTCTTTTTTTTTAATTGAACGAGTTCTTAAAGATACAATAATTTCAGTAGAGTTCGTGTACGTTACGCAGAACATTCTGTAAGATATGTGGTGGCGAAAAAGTTGGCAAAACTTGTAAACTTCGTGTCTACATAAAATTATACCTAGATAGGAGGTTGCAGCCTGCCGAAAGACTCCTCTAGGTGCACAAAGGGCATGAACACAGAACGGTGGTGACTTTTAAGTTACTGTCACTCTCTTAGCACAGAAGTCAAAAGCATCGGCGTGCAAAACTGATGAGTCGTTTTGGAGAAAGTTCTAAAACATGAACATGAATAGAAGAAGAAAATGCCCCACTATTACACGTGGTACTGCGCGTTTCCTCAAATTAGTGTTCTGGTCTGAGTAAGATTCATTGCTCATAGTGTGTGATTCACAAACGGGTGACGTTATTCCACCTGGGCAGCAAGAGAAAGGGAATGAGTGGTTTTTCATACGCAGATTTTCGGATTGGTTGGTGAATAACTGTTGGCTAGATTATTAATTTCGATGGAATTCAAGAAATTGTAGGCGATACTGTCATTTATAGGTCACGAGAAAGCCAACTGGGCATAAAAATCTTCCCACACCAATATTGTTTGGTGAAATTTTTGGTCATCTTCTTCAAATCTTGCTCAGAACATCATCGATCGTCATGTCGTACAGAATTCCTTTTTCGATTCACATTACGATTCAAATAGGACATATCAACCTTGCAAAATCACCGAACGACGACCGACTTGTTTTTTTTTCACTGAGTTAACAGATGTAATTTAATTCACTTGAATTTGCCAGTTGAGCAGATGGATAGCACAACGATAGCGAAGGCGATAGTCATGACTACGGTGTTGGTTCAATCACGTTCCAGGCTCAACAAGACTCTCATCTACATCGGTGCCGGTCTTGTCTGCGAAAAGATCCAGTTGGAAATCATTTACCCGGCTATATCAGGATTCCAGGAAGAAACGACTCGACTATCATTCAATAACATTTATAACGAAAGAAATTGTCAAACTGTAGCCAAAGCCAGTCGTAAAAGTTAGAACACCGTCGTGTATGATGGACACAAGAAAATGAAACCAATGCGGGAATTGCTAGGATACGCACAGTAGATGCGAAAGACGGATTTTGTGTGTGTGTGTGTGTGTGTGTGTGTGTGTGTGTGTGTGTGTGTGTGTGTGT
>UYYA01001119.1:0-21916 GCA_900624975.1 Angiostrongylus costaricensis | reverse complement strand
ATATATATATATATATATATATATATATATATATATATATATATGGAGACCGCTGAATTCAGAAATAGAATAGACGCTAATGAATATTTTTTATACGACCAGTCTTCACATCTACTGTGCGTATCCCAGCACTTCTAACAATCGATTCTTTTCTTCGTATCCATCATTCACTAAGGTCCTCCAACTTTTCCACGTGGCTTCGTTTGCGGCTAGAGGATTTCTGTTTCACTTCGAATTTCGTTCATTACTGGTTGAGTCGATTCTTTCTGGAGTCCTGAGATAGCCAGGCTGGAGTGCTCCCAATTGGACTGCAGGGAGTTATTTCTTTCAGGACAAGTCGGGTACCAATTTTCCGACCCCGGAGGAATGAGAGACTTGGTGAGACAGGGGTGGGTTCGAACCAGCACCGTGCTAGTTATGATCGGCATCAATACCACTATGCTATCCGCTCCGTAATAAATCTATCACTATGTTAAAAATCTGTTCATTCAATATGCAGCAGATAAATTAGATAACACCTTCAAGATTCAACGTCTTTTCGGTTATTATAGTCTTCCAAAACTGAGCGCTTATTTTTCACGAGTAAGTGACTCTTAAAGTCGCAACCACACTTCATTTACATAGCCGGATTCTTAGGAAACATCTCCTCTCATGTATTGTGGAATCACACCTTTCCTATCCGTTTGTATCACCGACTTGAGTTGTCTGTGGCGATGGTGTACTACGTGACACCATGAAGTTTGCAAGCCTCGTTATTCCTACACTGTTTCCAGTTACCCCGTCGTCGTCTGTTTTATGGGAGAGTAAAAAACCGTGCAGTGTTGTTATGTATCGAAATCGTCTTGTACTTGTGAATAAAATGCAACTGATAATTTCCAGCATTAGATGGTAGCAGTGGGCGTGGGGAATAGCGCAGTAGTACGTGATGCCGTCGATCTGGAAACAAAGGCTTTAAATCGATACCCTCCACAAGGCTTCCCTCAAATCCACGGGTGAACGCCCTGTGAAGGCCAAGATTTCAAGGAGAACTGACTCGACCAGCATTCTATAGCCTTCATAAACAACAGAAAATCCTCATGCAGCAGCCGAGACAATATGCAAAATGTTCGAAGAGCTTTGTGGGCGATAAATACGAGAAAAACGAATAGAATGGAAAAAGTTCTGAGATGAAAACGATAGATATGGTAAAGGGTAGTGTAAGAAAACGATGAAATTTTGCACCATTATTGGCAAATGATAGCGGGTCATGTAGAAAATTATCTGTACCATCATTGGTGTTTTTTTTTTGCCTAGTGGTGGTTTTTCATCTTCTCAAAAACAAATCTCAGTAAAGGAGATGTTATGTGGATTGGAATACGTTGAGATAGTTTCCGTCGTCAATTCGCTTTTAGATTACAAACTTTCTGTTTATCTATTATTTATAGAGTGAATTTTTATCATTAATTACTTCGAACTGATAATAAAATGCATCTAGTTCTCCCTCAGTAGTTGTACACGTTGGTGAGTAGCAGTTGGTGATGAAATCCTTTCAATACTAGAAACTGATAATACTAGAAACTGATATTCTTCTGGCACAATGCTTAAGGCCGGGGTAGCACTAACCGAAGTGATATGTTTCCCTATGAATCAATGTGATCGGAACAGATTTGTGTACAACAAAACCCGTCTCACATTTTATGAACGGCACATACCTCATCTTTTGTGGATCTAACAAACGCTTATTACTTTCTGGAAACTCCAACGCTACTGCGATTAGGTAACTTTACATTTCCTCTACCTTCACAAAGTTGTGCCGTCTAATTTTTTTATGATTAAAAGAAGCTTACGATAGACCGTCACTGGTCGTTCTCCATAAATGTACATCTTCGGTGGCTCTTGAAAAACCTTTGATGCTGACAAACCGCATAATCTGAATTCATTTACGTGGTGTAGAGATAGAGAGCAAGAACGAATTCTTATTTTGAAGCTATTTATAAAGGCACACTTTGTTATCTGTTAATTTTATAGGTGCGGAATCCAAAACATTACAAAGTGCTGAAGGATTATAAAAAGGAAAGAAAAATTATGCATTGTAGGAGGTGCAGACCCTCATGGTTATCGCTGCATAATAAAATCCACCATGAGCCTAGATATGTTGATCCAAATTTGAAGGCGAGCTTTGCTTTTGTTGATATATTTATTTATGAGATCTTATAAACTGATCTTCTTAAGCTGACGCGAGGTTGGTACAGATCTTCGTTGTCGTTGTTTTTGATGTTATTGATCGATGGCTGACGTTTCGGCGACTTCGCCTTCCTCAGAACCGTGATGTTGCGTGCCTCACGGCTCTGAGGAAGGCGAAGTCACGTAACATCACGGCTCTGAGGAAGGCGAAGTCGCCGAAACGTCAGCCATCGATCAATAACATCAAAAACAACGACAACGAAGATCTGTACCAACCTCGCGTCAGCTTAAAAAGATCAGTTTATAAGATCACATAAATAAATATACCAACTATCTATGCCGTGGTTTATAGAAAGTCGGTCTTTCGAGTTATTATGGTATAGCTTCAACGATGCTGAGATATTTCCAAAATTCCGGACCGCAGGCGTCTGCAGTGGGGAACCAATGCGTTATTATGCTTTCCGTGCGCTAACGCGCTCACCATCACACCATGCGGGTCCTTCGTTTCACCTGTCTCTCAGTTAGTTCTGTCGATCACTGCCATCAGCAATCACCCGTTGATCAATCAATCACCCCGAATTGATCTGGAGCCCAAATCGGCGATTAACCAAATTAAGCTGAGGCTGCAGTCGAAATCACAATTTTAACTTATTATTTACTACATACGCTTTTTAATGCGGTTTAATGACTCCTGCGGTCCGGAGTTTTGCAAATACCTCAGCATCGGTGAAGTTATATTTCACCACATACTCTGCCACTACAAAGAGTAGACAGTAAATAATAAGTTAAAATTACATTGGGGTAACTGTCTCTGAAGAAGTAAAAATATGATACGTCACATATTTCTGTACGCTTTAGCGTTCTAGCAGCATATACCGGCTTATCTCTCAGGGAATAGTCAACGCCAAGCGCTTTATCCTTCTGCCCTTTGCACGACTAACGGAAAAATAAAAAACTTTAATTGTGGTATGAATTACATGAAATTGCTAGTATTAAAACGTATGAGATAACGTCAAAACAGAAGTCAATTTTTGGTGGTACATTTTGTTTTCTAGAAGGAAGGTTTTCGTAAATGCAAGCGCTCTTATCCTAAAGACTACTTTATTCGGCGTGCATCTATTTCGCTGCTCGCTACTATACTCTTCTACTTCTCATCACGAGGCGCTTAACATTAGTCTCTATGCAACCTTTCAATTTTTACAAAGAATCTTCTCTAGATAAAATATTCTAGATCAAAAATTACTGTAGGTAGTTTCATTGTAGGAAGTGTTTGTAAACTTGGAGGCACTAAAAAAAATCGATGAAGTGCTTGTGTTACAAAGGAGGCAGTAGAGTATTGCCCACTGAGTTAGTAGACTGGTGATTGCCTTAAAAGAAAAGGAAAAACTAATAAGAGCCTTACAGTGTGTTTAAGATCTCTATTATGTCCTTCCGAAATTATTGTCCAATTTGTGATTTCGTGTTTCTTGTATGTTTTATGAGCAGTTTTTTTCTAATGCTCTATTGCTATATAGAATTACAAAACCCATTTTATGCACTTTCGCCTAGAATAATTCAATTATCATCCCAACGGTTTACCGCTCATCGTAGCTGTGAGGTGTGCCTGGATGTCGGGCTGCGATGTACAGCGGGAGGATTCGTCCCCAGTAGGTCCTCTCAAGCTAAGAAGGTGTCCGGAGTTTCCACCAGGAAGCCCAGATAAAAGCAAACCAATGCGAGCACCCACCGCAGTCCTAGATCAAACTAGTCACATGGTGGCAAATTCCCCTCTTATCCACAAGGGTGCGACTGTCTCTGTGATGATGATGATCTGGGGAAGACTTTGGCTATGCTAACCTCGGTGCCCTAGAGAACCACAATAGCTAAACCTGCAAAACTGCGAAAAAATCGAAATTATGTTATAGTCCGCACAACTAGTGAAGACGGGCCATCCAAGTATCTCAATGTCCAAGTAGTAATTTTATTATAATACCAGGCGTATTCGAACATGATGGGGATCGAACGTGTCATTGGGGTGGATAGCGCGGTGCCGGTATCAGGAGCACAATGCTGGTTCGATCCTGCCCAGGGTTTACCAGCCCTCTCATCACGAGGATTCGGGAAATTGGTACCAGACTTTTCCGGAAAAAAATCATTTTTAATACGCTCCAGCCCGGCTATCTCAGGACTCCAGAGGGAATGGACTCGACCAGCATTCTACGACATTCACGTTGGAATGAAAATCCTCAAGTAACAGCCGAAGATACACGTAAAAGTCGGAAGGCCTTCGTAGCTGACAAATGCGAGGAAACGAATCGAATGTGTGAAGTGCTAGGATCGGTACAGTAGACGCGAAAGTGGGTCGTATGAAATAAAATATTAAGAAAAGACGTACTGTCAGCAAAAATCCAAAGGTGAAACAGCAGTTTTGACAAATCTACTTCTACGAATTCAAATTCGGACGTAAAGAGCCCAAATGGCTCGGAAAATCACTGGGATGTAGTGTCAAGGAGTCAACGAACGCACAGTGCAACATTGGTTTGGAAAATTTCATCGCAGTAAATTCGACCTTGCAGGAAGAAGTGGACGTCCTTCTACTATTGACGGCGATGAGTTGAAGGAATTGATGGAAGCAAATGCAGGCACAACTGTTCGAGAACTTGCCGGAAAACTTAACGTAAGGCCGGCAAATGCGTTGAAACACTTAAACAAATTGGAAAGTCGAAAAGAATCGACAAATGGATGTGGCTCGAATTGACCGAGTGTCAAAGAAGTCGCTTCTCTGTGTCCTTGGCGCTTTTCCTAGGCAACCAGAACGACCTGTTTTTTGGACCGTATTGAAAAGAGCGACGAGAAGTGGGCCCTCTAGGGGAACATGCGACGAAGAGCTTAGTAACTGGACTGCTATGAAGGTCCATGGGACTTCCCAAAGCCGAATATCTTTAGAAAGAAAGTCCCGCCGACCGCTTAGTGGTCTACAGCTGCTTTTATCCATCAAAAATTTCCTCCATCTAAGTGAAACGATTACGGGAGAAAAGTACATCCAACAAGCCGACGAAGTGCGCCAGAAATTTCAACGGGTGTTTGCTCATTGATCGATAGAAAGGGACCAATTCTCCACAATAACGCACGACCACACGTCGTTGTACCGACGCTGCAGAAGTTGAGCGTGTTGAGTTACGAAACTCTGCCTCAACTATCATACTCGTAGGACTTCTACCTTACCGATTATCTCTTCTCGAAGCATCCGATAAATTCCTGCGCTCAACATGCTTCGGAAACCAAGCCGAAGCCGAAATTGCTTTGAACGACTTTATCGTTTCCATACGCCCAGGATTTCGCAAACAAGGCATAGCTTAACTTGCTTCTCCTTGCACAAATTTCTAGATTCTTATGACTTTTACTTCGATAAAAAAGTTTATTCTGGGCTGAGATAGTTGAATTGAATATTGATTTCGTAAAGAGTTAATGTTTACAAAAGAATGGTGTGATGGGATTTGCTTTTGCTGTGGTAGCCAAGAGTTTTCTGGCCTGCCAGACTAGACTTTTATTAGATTGTAGTCGTACAATACGAGGGAAAAAAACATACGTGTAGATATTGGTGTCAGTGCATTTGACTTTGACTGCGAAACGTTTCATGGTATTGTTCTTTACTTTGATAGCCTGTTGTCCTTGTTCGAATTCCCACTTTAGTTCTGCTGGAGAAACATCCAACTTTAGTCCTGAACTTCGAAAAAAATAGTCAAATCCTCAAAGAGATAGCAATACATTAACTTGAGTCGAGCACCAAGTTGGAAAAACTTCTGGTTTCTTTAAGGGCTTGATTCTTATTGTGCATTTGTGGTTTTTTGTATTCACAAAATGAGAGCTCGTCTTCTCGGACCGTTATACGATATGTAGCCAAGTGGTTAGAGGTGGCCTGAAATACACATGGGCTCTGTCCGGCGCTCCAGGCTCACCAAACACTCCATCTCTCTTGTGTCGACAAATTGGCACCAGAGCTGTCTGAGAGAATAGCAGCACTGATTCGATACATCGGAAGGCCACCGCGAGTCATCGTACAGGCTAGATATGCATTCAATCATCTCTAACGATGCCTGATGAAGTCGAAACGTATGGCGCATCCCTCAGGGATAGATCAACGCGGAGAGCTTTATCCTGTATCCTTTTTGCCGCTACACTATGTTAACACCAACTATTCTATTTCTAAAGTTGTATCTTCTGAGGAATTTAATATCATAAACTATTCTTATTTGGCCATCAGACTCTGTCGAGAATGTAAAACGCCAGGAGAGAGCGGTTGCTATCAAAAATAACTCTGCTCGAGCTTGATGTGGAAATTTAAGGAAATTTTGGTTCACGTAATGGTTGTAGTAACATTGTAACATGGCGACACGTGGTAATACCTAGGAAGTTAACCAAAACATTTCTTTTTTGTTCAGTTTCGAGTGGAAAAGATGGGAACTAACGCCTGTTGTTATCACACACAACAGGAATGAACCTCCTAATCTGATGGTTAGCATTTCGGAAAGAAATAAGAATATAGAAACTGAACAACTTTGTGCCTAAAGCATCCACTGTTCACAGTTGTAAGAAGCTCGTAATTCTTTGTAGACAATAGTGGAAATGTCAAAGAATTTAAAGAAAAAAGAAACGTTGGAAATGTACTATTACCATGGTGTGCCACAAGACTGGCTTAACTATCTACACTTACAATGGTGCTGAGATATTTGCAAAACTCCGGGCTACAGGTGTCTGCGGTGGGGAACGAACGCGCTATTGTCCTTTGCGGGGAGTAACGCGCTCACCACCACACCATCCGGGTCCTTCGTTTCGCCTGTCTCTCAGCTAGTTCTACCGATCACTGCCATTAGCAATCACCCGTCAGCGAAATTGATCTGAGGAGCCCAAATCGGCGTTGAACCCAGGTCCGGAGTTTTGCAAATATCTCAGAATCATTGTGGTTGTTTCACAAATAGTACCCTGCCGTGAAAGCTGGTAAAAGGCAGTAAATAAAAAAGTCAGCATTGTGAATATCTACACTTAACTTGGTCGTCGTAAAGAAGTATCATTCGGACTTCCGATGGGTGTTTTACTCAACCGATATGTTGTACACTAGACTAAATCCCTTTTTCTTGATTTCCAAAAAAGTTGTGCCATAATGTTGTAAATCAGAAACCACACAGAGGCGGAAGTACATCTTCTTCAGCACAACGAAGATTCCTAACATTGGGTTACTCTTAACTTGGCTTTCGTGCCGAAATCTAGAAGCTTCCTCTAATTGAAACGTCGAGGTACTAAATCGGGATTTGAAAGCCAACACATAAAAAATTCTAGGACTCAATGATGTTTGCCGTGAAGTGAAACGTCTGTGTCAGATTTCGCTACGCACCGGTCGTACAAACGTGGGGAATAATGCTACGTGGTAAAGAAGAGTAATTGTTCTTGCTGCTCAACTGGTCAAGTTTTCGAGCCTGGCAAGGTCATTTTTTAATTTAAGCGGCAAAAATGGACGACATTTAAGCTTTACATGTGTGATACTGCTACTAGTTGCCTTTAACTCAACATATGTAATTTTGCAAATTGAAGTCTACCTGACGTGTTACCTTCTTTTAAATCCTTCTTATCATTTGCCGTTTCGTCTTCTTTCTTCAATTTATCTTTTCCTTGGTCTTCCTTCTTTTCCTCTTCAGTTTTCTTTTCCTCATCTTTCTCCTGTTCTTTTTTCTCCTTTTTATTTTCTTCATTTTTCTTTGTTTCCTCTTTTTCTCTCTCGTCTTTCTCTTCTTCGTTCTTCTTCTCAGAAGCTTTCATTTCTTCGCACTTTATCTCAGAGGTTTTCTTTTTTTCCTTTTCTCCATGCTTCTTGTCACTCCTATTCTCCTTTTCCTCACGCTTCTCATTCTTTTGTTTATCCTGATGTACTCGTAATATAGAACCTTTCAACTGTTTTACAAGGTACTAACTTACATCTTTTCGTTTTCTCTTGGAATTCTACTCTGATTTATGAAATTGAACAATTTTAGATTAACTATGAAACTATTCATTAACACATGACACATTAGACGCATTGGATGCTATGAATTCGTCGGGGCAAGATAAATAATGTGCATTGTGTCCAATGCATTCTACCTTATTTTGACAAATAGAGCTTTTTTATTTAATTTTCCCACCCCTTATGGCTTGTACAAGGTAGATGCTACTTTATGTCTAGCCCACAGAAAACTGTTTTCTACACTTTGCAGTTTGCAAAAAGCCTTTCTTCGAGCAGGTTCTTTGGCTGGTAATTTGACTGGCAGTTGAGTGTTATTCTAGTCCACTCGACCGATGACCAGTCATGGTTTCCATATGGAATACGAGGATGTAAAATATACAGCAATTTTGGAATACTAACAGTAGTGTGTTTTTATGATCATGAAAACATATAGTAATTAGTAGGATTACACTTCATGTATGCCCCTCGGTTGACAGACTAAAGTTCCTTCTGTAATTCCATCATGTTCCTACCCTCTAATTGCTCTAGTTATCAAAACGTTATCGTGTGTAATCACTTTTTTTCTGCTGTCTGTTCTTTTTTGTGGCAGGACATGATGTGGAATACAACTACAATGATGCTGAGGTATTTGCAAAATCCAGGACCGCATGTGTCTGCGACGTGGATCGGGTGTGGTAGTGAACACGTTAGCCCCGAAAAGTGTAATACCGAGGTTCGATCCACACCGCAGACATCTACGGTCTGGCGCTTTGTAAATATTTTAGCATCGTTGTAGTTATCGCCTGTTTACTAAGATCGAGTAACTCCGTAACAAGACGAAATTAGGCGTCGTGCTAATTTCCTCCACCCCACAAAATTAGGTGTCTGCTGTTATGTGTTAGGGAAGAATATTACAAGTTTTAACGAAGGAGATCGTCATTACACTTGCTAACGAGCTGATTGAGCACAACTTCAAAGAGTGCTCGTAATCAGATATAGATGACAACTTGTCTACGTTCTAGTTGTCTACAGTTTTGTCTCAGCTTCTAAGTGAAACTGAGATCGACACTTTAAGATTTACATGAACTTTAGAACCAAAAATATCCAAAGCTAATTGCATATGCTATAAAGGAGAAAGCAAGTTCAGATGAAAACATTACTTGTTCGGCTTTCGATGTATTTTTCTTTTCTCTAACTGTGTTTGGCAAACGTCCGGCTTTTTGACGACTCTGAAGACTGGTTTTACTAAAGGCGTTAAATCCTAAATCGAAAATTATTCTAAAGATTCTAATCCGAGCGAAACTATTTGTTCTTTTCTTCAAATGTGATGTTTTCATTATGTTCTTACCTTAACACTTTTCATGCACACTGTGGTGAGTTGAAGAAACAGTATGATTTGAAATGAAAGAAAGACAGCGATAATCATCTTTGCTAAAATTTGGAACTCAGTTATTTTTGCCGTTATGTTGTCGCTTCGAAAAGTCTTAAACTTAAATACATTCTCAATATAAAGGAAAATGACGACAGCGTGTCTTTTTGACGTGGACTCCTAGAACGTGGACTGGATTCATTAGCTCATGAACTTATAATAAAACGAGTGACAACAACGACGTAGACTTACTGAGTTCTACGTACTGAATTGAATGCGACCAAAGGCGAGCGCTTATTGGTACAGGAAACGGCTCATAATGAGCTCTTATTTAAGGAGATAGTTTCAGAATCCATGGTTCATCAACTTCATGGGAACTATTTAAAGTTCGTCATGAACTTGATGTCAAAGAGCAACTGACTTGGATTTATTTGAGGGAACACCTTGCAACGGGTTGACTGCAGTATCATTTAGCAAACGTCGTGTATAATTGAGCAGATTCATAGCCTACACGAGAACCTCACAACAACACAATATTGTATCACCTCTCAGTGTCACAATCCGAAAAAAAGAACCCCTGAACTACGAAGTTCTGGACTACTCATATAATTTATCCAGTATTATTTACTTTGGTAAAGGACAGACTTGCTTGAATACTTGGACATGTGAACGGCCCCTCGTCGCTGGTTGTGCGGGCCACAGCATATTCTCCACTGTGGGGAGTTTTGCTTGTTTAGTCATTCTGTTTCTCTGAAGTTCCGAGGTCAGCCTGAGCAAAATCTGCTCCAGGTCTTCGCCACCACAGGCAGTAGCAGGCCTTGTGGATCAGAGGGAGATTTGCCATCACGCGACTAGTTTGATACCAGGGCGGCGATAGATCCTGGTATTGGTTTACTCTTTGCTGGGATTCCTAATGGAAACGCCAGACTCCTTCTCAGCTTGGGAGACCCTGCTAGGAGGATGAATCCCTCCGCTGTGTATCGCAACCCGACATCTAGGAACACCTCTCAGCCACGGTGAGGCGGTAAACCATTGATAGGAAAGGGCAGACTTCGAAAAAATGATAAGAAACATCATCAAGATTCTACAGAGTTTGGCTTTTTTTTCGAGAGCAGCTTTTTCGACCCTGTACTCATAAAAAAAGATTGAACTCGTTAAATACTTTTCCAGCGGTCCGTCGATTAAGCATGATACACTGCCATCACTGGAATCTCTCCTGTCGTGGAAGAATTCGATATGCAAAGCTTAACTGATTCCTTTCCTCCACCCATTAGCTGCACTTGGTGAGAAACTGCTGAGAACGCTGTTGCCCGGTTATCTTCGGTATCGAGGGAAAATCACTGTCGAAAAGTATTGAACGTGTTATTGAGAGGGGCTAGCAGAAGCTAAACTTGCTGCCGAAGCCACATTCGAGTTCAACCATTACTGTGGATGACGGTTGCTAGATAACGAAGAGAAGTGAAGAAACGCCGGCATAGGTGAAATATTTATAGAGCGACCTTAAGAAGAATACTCGAAGGGTGTAGAAATGAGGTGTGACGAGTGCAGTAAATACAAGATGAGATCAGTTTTCGCTCACAAACTGAGGAAAAGCGCATCGTTATTGTGACGTTCAATAAACTTACTTTTAATTGCCTAGTTTAGTGCATGGACGCTAATTCAAACTGAAACCCACTCCCGTCAATGGCTATTTTTTTGAAACTGTTTCCCTTTGATAAAACACTTACGATCTCCTTACAAAATATGAATAGTGTCCGGATTTGTGAAGCGGTCGTACCATGCAACAAAGCTACACTGATTTAATCATTCTATTGATGGCAAAGTACCAGCAGATCAGCATAGAAACCCAGGTCTTTAAGATACTTGCACCGGTAACTGGTGCTTGGAAATACTAGGGATAAAACACGAATAGAACAAAAATTCCAATAATACTTAGCTTGGTTAAAATCTATAATAATAACAAGTTATTAAAAAATACAGCTGTTTTCGGTGCACGAAAAATCCGCTAGTGGTTCCACCCTCCATGATTTTGCTCGCCTTCTTTTGAGGATGTCCTGTAACCTGGTCCTCCTGTTCTATGCTTAATGTCTTCTCAAATAATTTGGTAGAACTTTCGTTGCGATGAATTTCTTGAAGAATATTTTTTCTCTAAATATCTTAACTAACCTACTGATATTTTAGACAATATCGACGGTTTTTTGCTGCTAAATATAACAGTTAATCAAATCACTAATAGATGGAACAACCGCTTTACAAAGTTTGCATGCACCTTCTGTTCACTAGAACTGATCTTAGCATTATCAGCAAAAAAGTACATTTGGAAGATGTTTTCAGTCTCCACTTCAATTAGCGCTCATGCAGGAAACTAGACAATTCAAGGCAATTCTTCTGACGTTGCTAATCAGTTTGAAGTGAGAGCCAATGCCAAGCCCAACTTTCAATTATTGCCATTTTGGGTCTTTAGAATGAGACAGAAGCAGAACAACCACAACGTTGTTGAGATATTTGCAAAACTCTGGACCGCAAGTGTCTGCGGTGGAGAACGAACACGCTATTACCCTTTCCGCGGGCTAACGCGTTCACCACCACACCATGTGGGTTCTTTGTTTCTCCTGTCTCTCAGCTAGCTCTATCGATCAGTGCCATCAGCAATCACTCGTCGGCGGGATTGATCTGGGAAACCCACATCGGCACTGAAGCCAATTAAGCTGAGGCTGTAGTTGAAACTACAATATTTACTTTACCTCACCCCGGAAAGGTAATAGCGTGTTCGTTCCCCACCGCAGACACCAACGGTCCGGAATTTTGCAAATGTCTCAGTATCACTGTGGCTTTCCCATAGTTGAGGAGCATACATTGAGTTCTTCAACAAATTCTCGAATAGTTGTGAATGTATTAGCTTGCCTTCAATTCGCCGTTGTTAGCAGGAGAAGGACCTCCGCGACCATGTCCATGTTCAGGGTGGCATTTACCACGAGAAAATTTTTCAAACCAAAATTGCACTGTTCGTGTAATGACTGTCAATGTACCAGATTTGTAGCAGTTTTTCCAAGGTATCACAATCGTAGCGAATTGGTTTCGAGGAATAAGGTAATCCGACCCAGTTACTAGATCTGCATAATTACTGGTTCGAGATAGAATGCTCAACTTTGTACTGGCTTGCCATGCGAAACTTTTTGATTTGTCCACATCGCAGATCTTTTGGTGCTTGAGATACTAGGTTATAGGCATTCATAGTAACAATATGAATGCAATATCAAAGATGTGACGATATTCGGGAAGGTAAGGAACACAAGGACCGGGAAGAATATGGACAGAGTAGGAGTAGTAGTTGAGCTAACTCACTGGAATACCTAATAATGTTCTCCATTTTATTCCTTTTGTAAGAGCAGAAATTTAGCAGAGAAAACCAGAGTTAGTGCTCAAGTGGAGATTCTAAAAAGTCTCTGATTCAATCTGATCCAGCTGTTTGCGCAGAAAGCTCGTCCAAAAGCTATACAATAGCTTATGCAGCAAGTACAAGTGAAAGTGATGCAGCTGCTCGTGGAAAGTTCATAGCATATTGTGGTTTATAGAGGAAATGCAGGTGAATTTGAGTGAGAAATGACTGATGACGTTCGTCATCTTGTGAAGAGTGTTGTCTACGCATCAATTCTTCGCACCACTTACGCTGCGCACGTCCGAGTTTGAATTCGTGGAAGTAGATTTGTCGAAATTGCTGTCTTAGCATCTGAAAATCTAATCGTTGGAATTCGAAACGCCATTTTTATTGCAATTCAAGTATACAGAGCGAAAGTACTGAAAGTAGGTTTTGCACTGACATGTGGTGCACGACATTCAAAAAAAATTTGCTAAAACGCATACTAAATCGAGCATTAATTTCCGAATTACCTATACGAAAAATCATAGCACCGTAATAGTGATCGTAATCAACGGTGATAGCTATGTCACAGCCTTGCATTCCTGCTGGTTGCCCCATTCATTACGCGGACAAACCAGCCCATCCATACTCTGGTTCGACTCCGTTCCAGAATTACCAAGCTTTTCATCCCTCCAGCTCGTGAAATTGCTATCAAAATTCTATAAGAGAAGTCCACTCCTTCTAATTTAAATGGGAACGCTGTCGTATGACTGCTTCAGGATTCCACAGAGAATCGCCTCGGACAGCATTTAACGACATTCGTGGCGAAGATGAAAAAATCCATTCCTCAAGCAGCAGCTGAACACACAAAGAAAACTGTTCGAAGACATTTACAAATTGAATAACAGCGTGATAAATGTGGTACCCTGCCACATTCGACTTCACTATGTATCGTTGGCGGTGATGGAGTGCATATCTGGCCTATACAATGACTCGCAGTGGCCTACCGATGTGTCGAGCTAGTGATGCTATCCTCCCAGACAAGTCTGGTACCAATTTGCCGACTCCCGAGGCATGGAAAGCTTGGTGGGCCATGGGGACGGAGATCGATTCCACGTGTGTATCGTAGTGGCGCCTTTAATCACTCCGCCACACGCGCCAATAATAGGTAGTACTGTTAATCCTGCACTGATCGATTCGCTAAAAAGTACAATATAATGAAATCCACCATATAGGTGGTTCCACGGCAAATTAAAACCACATTCAGAAATCAGAGCCAAATTCCAAGAAAAAGGAAGGTACATTGTTTTCATCGTGGCAATGATACCATTCTACAAGGTGTCTTTGAACAACAAAGCATTGTCAATATTCTCATCAGGGTGACTGCAGTGCCTTACGTCTAACAGTACAAATTTTGTACTAAAGGTGCAACCGCTGAATGCTCATGAAGTCTTAATCTGATTACTGGTTTGTCTATCTAAAGGGTTGTTGATTTTTCCTTGAGCCTCAGTGTGACTAATCAATATGTATTCTGTCTTTGATGAGCTTACACGAGTTGGATAATTTTATTTATTTTCGGCTAACGTTTTGACGTCTTGGGCTTCATCAGAGCCGACGATCCGATTCGATGGTCCACGCTAATTATTCTAGTTGATAATAACGCCGACTTCTGCAGGTTTGATTGTTCAGGAAAAACAAGTTACTATCACACTATCACCGGATAATCACAGCTATCAACTATCAGCAACCTGCATAAAAGAGCATCACCGAGTGAGTATTCCTCATTCGAGGAGATAGCTCGCTGAGGAGGACACAACTTGATACGAAGGCAAAGACGCCACATAGAGACGAAGAAGAACGATGGACTATCGACTGGGATCGTAGGCTCGGATAAAGACGAAGTGGTCGAAACGTTAGCCGAAAATGAATGTAATTATCGACCTCGTATAAGCGCATCAAAGAAAGAATATATATTGACTAACCCTGTATCCTTAGTTGCCTAGGAGGATAAATCTCGGATCTAGGAGTGACTTAATTGATCTCAAAAGTCGCTGTATAGCCAAAATTAACATCCGATCATCTTTGTCATGCTACAAATAGAGTCAAATGTATACCGTTCTTCATAGGGATTAGTCAACCCAGGATGATTTATGCTTTAAGCGCTGCATTATATCACAAGTGAAATAGGTTATCTCAGTGTACCACTCTATTCCTCTCCATTGTTCCTTAATTTATCTTATTAACCCATGAATGAACTCGTTGAAACCGTCGAAAATCAATAAATCTCACCCATTCAATACTGAAATGTCATTGGCCGGGACAAAAAAAGGAAGAAATACTTGTAATAAAATATTTGGTAAAATATTACAGGCATCACCTGTAAAAAACAACTAAAGATTGCGAGTGAATGATTGTCTAACAATGTGAGATTAGTTATGGAACAAGAGAAGCCGCTGACCCACAATGAATCGTTTTGATGAGTTGGTGAGTTCCATGGCGTACGTTCCCATACTTCATGTTCTGATGAGAAGCTTACTTTACATCACTCTATTCATTATTAGCACCAAAACAAACGTTGCTTACAAATGTTGGAGGAAGAGGAAAATGTGATCAATTCGTTATCTATGGCTTTATCTGTGTTATCTTTGTTATAATTTCTTGTACATTAGAGCAAACTTACCCCAGCAATGATCCACTAGTTTTCTCACTAGGCATTGGCACTATAGAATTTCTCTGTTTCAACTCAGTCAACCCTCGTTTTTGTTGGAAAATACCATCTATCATGTAGTCATAAATGCTCTTCATTTTCTACTTTCTGCTAAATTACAAATCAATACTAATGTTTTCGAAAAGGTAAAAATCATACGTATATTGTTCTACTACATTGCTGAGACCAACTCTCTCTACCTTGGCGTTTCAATGAGCTTTTTTTCGTGAGACAGCCTGTATTTTTTAGCAAAGTCTACGGAGACGCAGTTAGTGACTGCGTTACGTTGGCGAATTTTTCTCTTGCAGAGCAATAGGTTGTACAATGCTTACTTACTTGGACACTTCGATGGCCCGTACTTGCTGGTTATGTGGGCCCCAGCATAAAGTTCATTTTTACGGGACTTTGCTGGCTAAGCCATTATGGTTTTCCGGAGTCCCGAGATCGGCCTGGCAAAGGTCTGCCCCAGGTCATTATCACCACAGGCAGTCGTCGCCCTTGTGAATCAGAGGGAGAGTTGCCACCGATTTAGAACTATACTAGTTTGATATAAGGACGGCGATGAATCCTGGTACTGGTTCATTCTTAGTTAGGCTTCCCGATGGAGACGCCGGAATCCTTCTCAGCCTGGGAGGTCTTGCTGAAGGTTGAACACCCCCCGAAAGTTACAGCCCAACACCCAGAGATGCCTCTCAGCTACGATGAGGCGGTAAACCGTTGGGAGGAGTTGTACAATAAGAACTATTAAGTATTAAATGCCTATGCATTTAAATCCAAGGCGTATAATTTTTAGTATTCCATGGCTGCGACTGCATAGTTATGAGGAATTGAGATGTCTCCTTTGAAGTGGGGCACCGTTCGAAAGATGAATCTAACTCGGCAAAATATATTTGATTTCAGTTTAATCTGAGATTGCTTCCAACTACGGATATCCGATGACCATCCAGTAGTTAGTGTCGCCGAAACAGCTTCTCCCTTAGTGTCCACTATCTGCATGACCTTCGATTTCTTCTATCAATCAAATATTGATAACAAATAAAATCGTCCTGTTAGAGATCGTTGTTTATAAACATTACTAAGGTAGTATTGCACTCAACTCGAATAACAATAAAAAAATGACTGACCATTCAAGAACGTTCTAACAATATTCTGCCTCACTTCGTTATCTTCATCGAATTTAATATAATGCATTCACTAGTTACGAGACTGTACTTATCATGATGTACTGGACATTTATCGGAATTTCCAGGAAGACCCATTTTATTAGAACCTTTCTTTATTTCTAAGAGATTTGGTAATATAGCCATAATGATGCCTAGATATACGCAAAATTTAGACCCCAAGTCAGATCGAACAGCGATAACCTTTTTCGAAAGCACACGTGTTGCCCACTGCACCGTTGACGCCCTCGTTCTGCCTTTCTTTCAGTCAGTATTTTGCCCTAACGGTGCAGTCAGCAATCACCCGTTAGCGGGAATAATCTAGGAAGCACAAATTGGTTAAACCCATTTAAGCCGAGTGTGTAGTCGATTTCACAATGTATAACTTTTATCTACCACTCATTCTTTTTTTCAACGCAAGATATTACGCGGGATATTTGCAAAACTCTGGACCGCAGGTGTCTATGGTGGGGAACGAACGCGCTATTGTCCTTTCCGGGGAGTAACGCGTTCACCACCACACCTGACCTGCATGGTGTGGTGGTGAACGCGTTACTTCCCGGAAAGGACAATAGCGCGTTCGTTCCCCACCATAGACACCTGCGGTCCAGAGTTTTGCAAATATCTCAGCACCGTTGTGGTTGTATTACGCTTAGTACCCTGCTGCGAAATTATAGTAGGCAGAAAATAAAAAGGTGTAATATTACGCGGGGTTCAGCTACGATGATACTAGGATATTTGCAATAATTGCATTTCCCCTGTATTTCGCATAATATTCTGCCGTGAAGAAATAATGGGCGGTGTATAAAAGTCAAATTGTAGTTATGGCATTATTTAGACTCCATATATGTCAATGAGAAACGACAGCATTGAACCTATGCATTACAAACGGCGCTCGTCTTTCATTCATGAACATCGTGAACGAAATGAGGGAGACGTGCTCTTGTCAATGGACGAAAATGACACGGCTGACGTTGACCGCATCAAGGTGAGTATTATGTGGTTTACAAGCTTATGCTAAACAATTAGGTTCTGAGGTGAGCTGATTTCTACTCACGTAGGGAAAAAATAACAACTGCTCATTAGAATCTACAAATCGTAGCCAACAACCCTGATGCTTATGGGTAACAGGACATCGTTTGGACCTTTAAAAGCCTAGAACCGGTTTTTATTCTTTTGGAAGTCTCATTTCTAAGTAGCTTCAAAAAAAATTAACAGTTTGGAAAACTACACCTACTTTTTATGGATAAGGCAATCTCTTCTATAAACTAATCATATTTTAAACTCCTTATATATCCTAAATCTTGGAAAAATGCTATCTGTTTTCATAAAATCACCTTCAGACCCTAAGTGTTAGTCAACCGATTAAATTAACTCTGTGGTCTTATTTGACAAGCAGACTTATCTACGACTCCGAAATCGACAAGAACTTAACCAGAGGAAACTTCTGCTTCCACTATTTGAAATCGCAATAAATGAGAATGGCAAAATTGATGGCTTCGTGACCATTGTCAGAAAAGTGATCAGAGTGATAGCGTTATAGACCAGTAAACCTTTCCACATATGAAAAGTCGACCTGCAAGCATCTATTGGTGTGTCAAATAAAGCGTTGATGTGCATATTGTCACCATTACAGTTCTTTCATCTTACATTTTCATCTACATTACTAGGAGCACCAAGTTTTCCTTCGTGACGGAGAAATTACCCACATCAGCTTATATATTAGTTGTTGTTCTCTGCAGTACGTATAGAATCATCGATAAATTATGGCCTTATAATGACTGGAGTGTTCCTGGTTTTCTAACTATAACTTGGTTTCATTTTCTAAGCAGGAGATTCTCATCCTCTGAATGAGGGTGATATTTTCATTCGATGGGTCAAACCAATATTGAATGGCAAAGTTTATCGAGAATCGCACGGTTTCTCATCAAGGTTTGATGCTTTTCGTTCGTGTTCTGCGTTTCTAGTCTGTATCGGGGATGAATGAAGTTTACTTGTGCCTCCACCACCTCTCAAAATGCTTGAGGATTAGGAAGACCATAGGTGAAGCTAGCAGTGCTACAAACAAGCTTTGAAAACGTTATCATGAAAGAATTTCGAGGCAGGAGAGCGTATACAATATAAAAAAACTTTCAGCGTTGGCAATTCTTTGAGACATGGGCCATGCATTCAACTTCCTCAAACATCAAGAAAGGTGCTTGAATGCACATCTGGCCTATACGATGAATTGCGGAAACCTATCAATATATCAAGTCGGTAGTACTATCCTCTTAGGCAAATTTGATACCAATCTACCTAATATGGTAGTATGGAAAGCCTACTGGGCCTAAAGCGAGGAGTCGAAGCGCCGACCACGTATGTAGTACAGTACACTTCTTACTAATAAACTACCCGTGTCCCAGCGAACATGATGATCATAAAATTACACTGCAATCATTATAGCGCGCATATGAATAAGTCTGTGGTTTTCCGTCCAGTCGTCTCTAAGAGGAGCTTTTATGCAGCTGGTCATATTCTTAGCGGGGATTCTCAAACCAGTATGGGCTTCTGCTATCTCATTCGGGAACCAAGATGAGAATTTCGCAACACCAGGAATCGCCAGTATCCTACTAGCAAAATAATCATAACGTTACAAACTGTATGACAGCGCATTTTGAACACTAATTCGTGCTCTGCCTTTACACTACCGGAACGCTGTTATGAAACTCCGATTGTCGCGCTTTTCTCGAGGGGACGGGGCATATCGAATTTCGTGTGTTCGCATTGGGGAACACAGTATCGAATAGAAATGAAACTGATGTAGGATCAAAAAAGTGTATCGAATCAAAAAATCAGCTGTATGAAATCCAATTCTCTGACATTTTACACATCCCATATATAATCATTTTTCGTGTTATTATAGCTGTCAAACCGTTGTCCTGTCAGTGGAACTATGACTGCCTGACTTGCAATAATCACATTCGTCACATCACGCATTCATCATTATCATAGTGCTTTGATCCATAAGATTGCTATGTGTAACAGCATTATTTCCCAAGTATTGTTTTCTACTGCCTATTTAAAAAATAACACATCAAGAATCCTAAGATTACTATAAGTCTCAGGTTTCTCTAGACAGTTCATCGTTTCGTTTCAGCACTTCAGAAAAAAGTCGATGAGCATCTGTTTGCCAATTATCTCAACGATACCGAAGCGTTTTGATACCGTCCAGAACCAAACTTTTTGTGGCAATTGCAGTTTTCGGATACCGTCTCGATTCATTGTTGAACGGAGTTGTCCTTCCAATTTTCTGGATCCATTTCAACTCCAAAGCGTACGGTAATTGTTTTGCTCGTTTCAAGCTGAGTACAGCAGTATTGATGTAAACAACATTTTCGGGATTGAAAAATAAGTGGAAATGAGTTATTTTCGTATAATTTGACAAACTGTAAAGGTTGGATAGCAAAAAGTTACTTAAAACATAAAGAAAAGGCGCGAATTTATCATAACACCTACGCGGCCGACGTGACCTCCATACGGCTCATACGAGACAAAAGCAAAGTCGAAAGACCGACTTTCTATGAACCTCGGCATAAATAGTTGATATATTTATTTATGAGATCTTATAAACTGATCTTCTTAAGCTGACGCGAGGTTGGTACAGATCTTCGTTGTCGTTGTCGTTGTCGTTGTTTTTGATGTTATTGATCGATGGCTGACGTTTCGGCGACTTCGCCTTCCTCAGAGCCTGGACGTACTTTATGTTAGAATACTTTTTATTATTCGGTGGAAAAGAAGGTTAAAGTATTAATGAAGACCAAACTTTCAAATAGACGCCACATTGAACAGAAAGGCCACTCACCGTGATGTTACGTGCGGGACTGGCCCACACCTAGTTCACGTGGAGTCGCGAGCAAGACACGCCCCGGGGTCAAAATATCATTTTGAAATAGGGCGCCAGGTTACGTGTGATAGTGAGGCATTCGTCCTTCCGGTTCATCTTTGGATTCTTGAAATTTATCCAAAACGCCTCAAGAGTTTTGCGCGTTGATGTTTTTGATTCCCGCGCTAGGATCCGCACATTCACTTCAAAATCATCGCCGTTGTGCTTTTGTGCCCTATGCGTACCTAGAGGGGTGTTTAAACGGATTTTAGCTTTCCCATCTAGATGTTCTTTTATGCGGACACAAAGTGGTCTACCCGTTTCCCCGATATATTCCTCGCCGCATGCATTACATGAGATCAAGTATATTATGCCCAAACTCATGCAATCCCCGTCTCTCCCGTTAGGACAGATCATACAGTTTTCTGAGCTGCACAGACGATCATAGAGACGGTTTCGAACTAACTGGCGGCCTAGGGTGTTGGGTGGGATGTCAATAATCGTTACATAATTTTCAAGACCACTTTTTCTTAAGCACTTTTTAATGGCGTGATTTACTTCATTTGATATGAAGGGCAGCTTAAAGGGGATCCTACTTTCGTCTGAAATACTATTTTGGGAAACTACCCAACGTTTTCCTCTAACGCGAGTGGCTTCTACTTCATAGCCATTGGAAATGGCAATTTTTCATGCCAGGTTTTGCGATTCCTTCCTTTCCTCTTCTCCTGTACACCATTTTTAGCCGTACGGTACATGTTTTTGATAAGTGCATTTTTCATGTGTGAAGGATGAGAGGAGAAGCAGTGAACTAGAATGATTTTACTACTTGGCTTGCGATACCATTTTGTTACATAGCCACTTACTGAGAGCTTTATTTGGATGTTTAAGAATGGAAGCCAGTTCTCGGTAGGTTTTTCTCGTGTAAATTTTATATACTCTGACTGTCGATTTAATAATTCAAAGCACTCATCCATCTGTTCTTGTGTGGACGTCGATCAACCTGTGAGAGACACACCATGAACTGAACTTCATCACTCAACGTTACAAGTGATTGAATGCATGTCTGAGACACAGAGGCCCATCGATATATCAACTCGGGTGTTTCCCGTCGGAAAATTTTAGTGGTATGAATTTGGCGACTCAATAGAGAAGGAAAGCTTAGAGGGCCTGCAGAGTGGGATAAAATAAAGACTGATGCAGTGCTTATTGCAGAACGCCCTTACTACTGTGTATAAGTGCCCTTGCAAATAATATATTATGGTATATATTTATTTATGAGATCTTATAAACTGATCTTCTTAAGCTGACGCGAGGTTGGTACAGATCTTCGTTGTCGTTGTC
>UYYA01001118.1:0-21944 GCA_900624975.1 Angiostrongylus costaricensis | reverse complement strand
ATATATATATATATATATATATATAAAATTTATTTGGATGAAGAAGACTGCTAGATATATATATATTCTCTTGAGTAAATTGTGAAACCTCTTGAATAAATTCCACAAGCAACAATAAAACTGCCATCTTGGTAACGTGCAGACGGAGCTCACCGTTCCAGGGAATCGAGAGCATTACACATTTCGAATAACGCCTTTTTTAAGAATCTTTTTGAGACACAAGAGCTACTGTTATCTAATTAACTTTAAACAACATGCTATGTATAACCATAACCAACTTTTAAGGCTTCCGCGAAGTAATGGAGGCGCCTATTCATTCGAAGAGGCTCGTAACTGCTTCCTGTTTATTTCCGAGTCACCTGATTGCAAGCCTGTGGTTAAACTGACGTGCAGCAAACATTTCGCTCACCACTCAAAACTTCCCATGCATTTACGCATACGCTGAATGCACTTATCATCTGAATTCACTTGTATCGTAGGCAGTAAAGTATTAGACAGCCTTTGCTTCCCTTTATCCTCTTCGTAAATTGAGGAGCACTACATGGTCTCGTAACTAATCTGCTCGCGTTATATCGCTTATACGAAGGTAATCAATGATTTTATGGACTAAAGCATGAGATCCTCCCTGCGGTTTACCTCCTCATCCTGGCTAGGAGGTGTTCCTGGGTATCGGACTGCGGTGTACAGCGGAGGGTTTCGTCCCTCAGGCAGAGTCTCCCAAGCTGAGAAGGAGACCGGCGTTTCCATCAGGAAACCTAGCTAAGAGTAAACCAATATCAAGATCCACCACCGTCCTGGTATCAAAGTCGCATGGTGGCAAATCCACCTCTGATCCACAAGGGCTGCGACTGCCCGTGGTGGTGAAGGCCTGGGGCAGCCTTTGTCCTGGCTGACCTCGGGATTCCAGGGAACTCCAATGGGTTAACCAGCAAATCTCCGAAAAATGGTGATTATGCTGAGACCCGAACAACTAGTAGTCACGGGTCGTTCAAGTCCCAAGTAAGCAAATAGTAACGACTTTCTATCCGAACAGCCTAATACTCGCCACCTTATTTAGCGTTGCGAAATCCTTGTTGTGATGTCTTTGCTAGTAATATTCTCGTGTAAGCGATCAACTTATTTAGTTACTTAATTATTTTTTTCAAATTTTACATCATCCGTGATCACATCTACTGGTCATCCATTACAATGATCTAATGATTTCATCGTATCCACCATCCACGAATGTGCTTCTTTTGCCTGTGGGTTAAGCTACAACTTGAGGGTTTTTATCTTCCCCATGAATGTCATTGTATTCTCGTACAATCGTTTTTCCCTCAAGTTTTAAGGTAACAGTGTTAGAGCGTTTTCACATAGATTTCACAAAGCAAGATAATATAGATAGACATGCCTTGTTCAATTTACGGACTCAAGTGGGATTAGGCGCTTGGTGAGCTCGGTGTGGGATCGAACTAACACGACTAAGTGTTTTCAAAGACGAATCAAATTATTTCTTTCATTCTATTTAATATAATAGATAGTCGTTGTTTTCTTTTTACAGCAATCGCGAGTTGTTATTCAGCACACGTTTACTTCCTCACAAATATAGCACACAACACAACGGTGGCAGACGTTTCGGCAGTATCGCCTTCTTCGGAGCCTGGATGAGTACACTAATATGTAATTTACTAGGTCAAACGCTTCGGTGACGCAAGCCGAAAGATGAAAATCTGAACAATAGTTACACGATCACTGGTTTCTCGAAAATCCAACCGTTTCATCTGTTTTCCACCAAGTTTATCTGTTCTATCTATCTGTTCTACTTATCTGTTCCACTTTTGCAATCTGCATTCTGTCATGCAGTCTTTCAACCACCTGTCTTTCTATTTTTCTTCTCCTTGGTGTACTCGAAATTAATTTGGATGTCATGAGAGGTATAAAAGGATAAAAAGTATAAAACTCTCGGCGTTGATCAATCCTTGATGGTTGTACGATGTATTCGACTTCTTCAAGCAACGTTAGAAAAGACTGAATGTGTATGTGGCCTATACAATGGCTACCTACAGCCTACCGATGTATCGAGTCAGTGCTGCTATCCTTCCAAACGTCTGAAATAAATCTCCTTATCGCAGAGCGATGGAAAGTTTGATGAACCCGAGGCGCGGGAACGAACCCAAATGCATTGCAATGCACACCTATCCACTGCCCAACATGCATTGCATGAAAAGTATAAATGGACAAAATTTGTTTTAGGAAACATCACTAGTGCTAGGCTTCCTTGGGAAGTTATTACGTTCTTTAACAGTCGTTTCTCATAGCGATATTACAGTTCGCTCGCTCGATTTCCAGTGTTATCAGTTGATTAAAGCTTGATTAAAGCGTTTTTCTCCGTCATGTAAGACTCTGTGCTGCTGGTCTTCAATCTGGCTTATAAAAATGGAAGAGCTATAAAAGACAAAACGGTTCTAAAAATGGTGAAACTACTAAAACTTCAGTTACCATGAATGAGTAGACGCTTTCATAACAACCTTCTGTTTGCTCATCAAGTAAACCGTGAATATTAATCGATGCCGAGGTTAAAAGAAAATGGACCCTGAGCCTGTGATTCAAGTTCGATAGTTAGCAGTAAACGGCTGAAAAGCATAAATACTTTATCTATCGCTAAGAGACGCAACCTGCACCCGACTTCATCCATAGTACCGTAGAGATGAATGAATGCATACTACTGGTCTTGGAGGGTCCACTCCATGTGGGAAGATATTGAGCTCCAATCATCCCACATAGGTACGATGGCAGTTTACTAAACCCTAGAGGTTAGAGAGCTTGGAGAGAGGCCAAGGTGAGGAGGTAAATAAAGGACCTTACGTGTGCTGCACGGCATCTATGACCACTGCACCACAGGCGCCTTACTTTGTCGCATATCAATGTTACAGCAGTAAAACAAACTGAAATTATCACTCTTTTGAATCAAATTTCCAACTGGCACATATTTACGCAGGAGGAGATGGACAAATGCTTCGAATTACTGAACGAACAGTCTGAGTACATTAAGTTCACTCAGGAGAAACCGAAGGAAAACTGGCTTCCGTTTATAAACCTTCAAATAAACCTATCAAGTAGCGGTTACATGAAAAAGTAGTACTGAAAACCAAGCAACGAAAACATCCTGGTTCACTTCCTTTCTTCCCACCCTTCACACGCAAAGAGGGCGCTCGTGAGAAGCATGTTTCGAACGGCCACCTCTGTGTGCACTACCAGAGAACTAATGGAAGAATCGCGCGACTTGGCTCGAGAAATAGCCATCTCCAATGGCTACGAGGTAGTAACCCCACGAGATAAGTTTAGAAGGAGAGCAACGCGCCCAAGCGAAACACTTGGCCAAAAGAAAGTTCCGTTTATGTTGCCTTTTATTAGCGACGAAGTAAGCGTAGCTATAAAACGATGCTTATAAAGGGCAAGTCTAGAGGAATCGGTAGCGATAGTTGAAATACCACCGGCTACTCTACGTCGCCAATTAGCTCGCAACCGCCTGTATGACCGTCTGTGTGAAACAACAAATTGCGTAATTTGCCCTTACGGCAGGGACGGTGATTGCATGAGTTTGGGTACGATATACCTAATCTCTTGTAATAATTGCGAAAATGATTATACTGGCTAAACGGGCAGACCTTTCTGTATCAGTATAAAAGAACACCTACATGGCAAACGAAAAGCAAGACAAGGCCCCGCAATAGGGATGCATAGGATACAAAAACATAGCAGAATAAATTTTGATGTAAAAGTCGCTATCATCACATGGGAGGCTAAAATACCAACGCGCAAATTTCTCGACGCTTTTTGGATAAATTCCAAAAGTCCGAGAATGAATATCAGGGAAAGATGTCCTGAGATAACGCGTGATCTAGCCACGTATCTCAGAACTGATTTTTGATGTGGAGTGGTGCAGTAATCAACCATGTGCGACTCTATGCGGCTGTTCTTCCTTGAAGGAAAATAGGTAAAAACGATGTGTTTTTCGAGAACCCGGTGATCGTGTAGTTACTGTTCAGATTTTCATCTTTCTGCCACGACCGACTTTCTATTAACCTCGGCATTGATCAAGTGATTTTCTTCGTATTTTTGTTGAGCAAACGCGAGGTGTTACTATTCTTTGTCCACGATTAAGCTGACGTTTCGGCGGATTTCGCCTTCTTCAGAGCCGGTTTCAATGAGGTTTCCACTAAGTATGTCACGTAGAGACCAACCGCACAAAAATCACGTGGAAGTATGCACATTATACTTTAGTATGCACATTATACATTAAACCGGCTCTGAAGAAGGCGATTCCTGAAGTGTTTGACCTAGTAAGTTGCGTATTACTGTACGCTTTCAGCCTCTGAAGAAGGCGATAATGCCAAAACGTCAGTTACCGTCGTGTTGTATGTGTTATATTTGTAAGGAAATAAATGTATGCTGAATGACAACCTAGCGATTGCCGTAAAAAAAGAGAACGACAACAGATTTGTAATCCAATGCCGAGGTTAACAGAAAGTCGATCTTGGGAATTGATAATAGCTAGCCTTCCATAGTGTTATTTTTGTTGCTATTTCGTGTATTTTTTTGTTTTCACCATAGAAAAATCTCTGAAAACGTTATACATTTGATACTTACTAGATACTTCAACGGCCGGTCCTCATTGGTTGCGCGAGCCCCAGTATAATCACTTTTTTTTCGGAGATTTTCTGGTTAACCCATTGGAGTTTCCTGGAATCCCGAGGTCAGCCTGGACAAAGGCTGCCCCAGGTCGTCACTACGACAGGCACTCGCAGCTCTTGCGGATCAGAGGAAGATTTACCACCATGCGACTTTGATACCAAGACGGTGGTGGATTCTGGTATTGGTTTACTCTTAGCTAGCTTTCCTGATGGAAACGCCGGACTCCTTCTCAGCTTGTAAGACCCAGCTGGAGGGGCGAACACCCCGCTGCAGATCGCAGTCCGACAGCCAGGAACACCTCCCATCCACAATGAGGCGGTAAATCGTTGGGAGGATCTATTTATGCAAGGAAACAAAATATTGAAATGGTTGTCATCAGTCGTACGATCCCATGACAACCATAATTCATAAATCAGATTATGGTGGCCTTATGTTTCTGAATCATTCAAAATGTGATGCATGTGGAAGGATGTAGAGGCTTGTCAGTATAGGGCATGGAATCGAAGCGGTGACCAACTGTTTAGTGCAGGATACGTTTAACTACTGCTCTATAAGAGTTACTCCTACATTACCTTATCATGCGCATATGTTCGTTATTCCTCATTTTTTATGGCATGATGATCATAGAGGAGGCAAAAATGCGCAAGAAACTGGTGATGATTGTTGGTGAGCTAACGTTTGCTATGGTGATGGCGGTCATTGTTGCTATCGTTGTTGTTGTTGATGTTGCTGTAGTTGTTCTTATCCTTGTTGGTGGTATTGGTTTTTAGCCCAGGTCGGCTGCGTTAAACCGATAACCGGAGTCTTAAGGAAGATGAACCAAGGAACACAGCCATCTCCGATCGCCATCGGAGCACAAACCACGTCATTATGTTACATTTGATCCTCATTTTTCCGAAATGCGACATGCCATTTCGTCGGTGAAAAATCGAACACCACCAGGTCCGGACAGGATAAGATGTGAACACCTGAAGAACTTTTCACCAGTCCTCGTAAACACGCTGCCTCGGCTCTTCATAAGTTACCTGTCTGAGTGCAAGGTCCCTACTCAATAGAAGACCACCGAGACCGTGCTAATGTCCAAGAAGGGTGATCTCCAACATAACGGCAACTATCGACCAATCTGCTCGTTGTCTGTCGTTTTCACTCCAGTTATCCTAAACAGAATTGAGAGAACACTGAACGAAGGACAACCATGTGAGCAAGCAGGGCTTCGAAAAGGATTTAGTACGGTGGACCAAATCCACACGATAACGAAACACTGAAATATCGCGAGGGTACAAAAGACCGCTCTGTCTCACTTTCGTCGATTTGAAAAAGGCCTTTGACTCATATTTATTTATCTGATCTTATAAACTGATCTTCTTAAGCTGACGCGAGGTTGTTACAGATCTTCGTTGTCGTTGTCGTTGTTTTTGATGTTATTGATCGATGGCTGACGTTTCGGCGACTTCGCCTTCCTCAGAGCCTGGACGTACTTTTTATTATTCGGTGGAAAAGAAGGTTAAAGTATTAATGAAGATCAAACTTTCAAATAGACGCCATATTGAACAGAAAGGCCACTAACCGTGATGTTACGTGCGGGACTGGCCCAAACGTAGTTCACGTGAAGTCGTGAGCAAGACACGCCCCGGGGTCAAAATATCATTTTGAAATAGGGCGCCAGATCACGCGTGATAGTGAGGCATTCGTCCTTCCGGTTCATCTTTGGATTTTTGAAATTTATCCAAAACGCCTCAAGAGTTTTGCGCGTTGATGTTTTTGACTCATGCGCTAAGATCCGCACATTCACTTCAAAATCATCGCCGTTGTGCTTTTTTGCCCTATGCGTACCTAGAGGGGTGTTTAAACGGATTTTAGCTTTCCCATCCAGATGTTCTTTTATGCGAACACAAAGTGGTCTACCCGTTTCCCCGATATATTCCTCGCCGCATGCATTACATGAGATCAAGTATATTATACCTAAACTCATGCAATCCCCGTCTCTCCCGTTGGGACAGATCATACAGCTTTCTGAGCTGCACAAACGATCATAGAGACGGTTTCGAACTAACTGGCGGCGTAGGGTATTGGGTGGGATGTCAATAATCGTTACGTAGTTCCCAGGATCGACTTTCTGTTAACCTCGGCATTGGAATATGAATGTGTCGTTTTCTTGTTCAGCAATCGCGAGGTTTTGAAACAGCATACAATTACTTCCATAGAAAAACACAATACAATACAATACTAATAGCTTCTCGCAAAACCCACCACTTTTTACGTGACTTCCGATGAGGAAGTTTAGAACAGATGATTATAGTCGCATATGGTTGATGACTGCACCACCCACCCCACATCAGAAATTGATGCGAACATACGGGATCAGGTTGCGTATGACCTCCGGGCATTCGTCCCTGCTATTCATTGTAGGGTTTTTGGCATCTACCCAAAAAGCCTCAAGAAGTTTTCGCGCTGGTGTTTTGGACGATTTGGACGCTGGACAACACAATCGTTACATAATTTTCAGGACCACTTTTTCTTAAGCACTTTTTAATGGCACGCTTAAGCACGCTGGCAACTCCACGTGAACTACGTGTGGGCCAGTCCCGCACGTAATATCACGGTGAGTGGCCTTTCTGTCCAATATGGCGTCTATTTGAAAGTTTAATCTTCATTAACACTTTAACCTTTCTTTTCCACCGAATAATAAAAAGTATTCTAACACAAAATACGTCTAGGCTCTGAGGAAGGCGAAGTCGACGAAACGTCAGCCATCGATCAATAACATCACAAACAACGACAACGACAACGAAGATCTGTACCAACCTCGCGTCAGCTTAAGAAGATCAGTTTATAAGATCACATAAATAAATATATCAACTATCTATGCCGAGGTTTATAGAAAGTCGGTTTTCGAGCCTTCGACTCAAATGAGATAGAAGTAGTCAAACAAGCCCTTGATAGTCAACGAGTCCTTATTCAGCCCATAAAGATTCTTCGTGGGCTGTGCAAAAATCTCACAACCAAGACCTCACCATTCTACAACCATTATTAACATTGACGTCAGAAAAGGGGTTAGGTAGGATGATACCATCTCGCCGAAATAATTTGGCGTCACCCTCCAGAACGTCATGCGGACATTGGAATGGGATAATATGGGAGTGAAAATCGATGGTCGGCAGTTACACCATCTTCGCTTTACTGATAACATCGTCCTTATAACACCAAACATCAGCCACAAAAACGATGTTCATGATGAACGGATTGGTTTCGTATGTCCCATTCACGCTCAACGAGACGAATATCTCCGGATGCTCCAGTTATATCTATCTAGGTCGGTGAATCAATATGATGAACGACCTAGCTCCAGAGATGAGCAGAAGGAAACGAGCAGCTTGTGGATCTTTCAAGAGCATCGAGGATGTAGTGAAAAGAACAAAGAACACCCAACTGCCTGCGCACCTTTTCGACTCAACGGTACTTCCTGCCCTAACGAATGCGTGAGAAACCTTGTCGCTGCGTATGCAGGTTGAAGGGTCACTCAGCGTAATCGAACGCGCAGTCGAAAGGACGATGCTAGGAGTATCCCGTTCCACACAAGTAAGGAACGGGATCTGAAGTTCCAATCTGCGTCAACGATGAAAAATCAAAGATGCCGTTCTGTACGCCAAACCGTCGAAGATAAGGTGGGCCAGACACGTAATGCGTATGAATTACAACCGATGAACAAAAGCCGTTAGTGACTAGATTCCTCGGGATGTCAAACGCATTGTAAGAAGACCACCGACCAGATGGTCGAAGTTCTCTACGAAAAGCCTAGAAGACATGATGCTCAACGAGACCCTAGAGCGAGCAGAACCCACTGGGCTACTCTTGCATGCGACAGAGAAAAATGTAAGATTTACTGACGCCCGGTTGGGTCACTACGCAGTCAACGGGTTTAAAGGTGATATAGGCGAGTGTATTTTTTAGCAACTTCCAATGTGCACTCATCCGAACTATATTCATGTTCATCGAGCTTGTTCATTTTCTATGTTTGAAAAAATAAAGGATGAATCTCTCGGCGTTGATCAATCCCTGAGGGATGCGCCATACATTCGTTTTCATTAAGGATCTGTTGCAATTGATTGTCGTCAACGCTCTTTTACTAGGACATACGTCACCTTAAGCAATAA
Source organism: Angiostrongylus costaricensis (assembly GCA_900624975.1). Taxonomy (NCBI): domain Eukaryota; kingdom Metazoa; phylum Nematoda; class Chromadorea; order Rhabditida; family Metastrongylidae; genus Angiostrongylus; species Angiostrongylus costaricensis. Next base: position 13,116 of record UYYA01001118.1, on the reverse strand, counting down.
TATGAACGCATTATGAGTGAATAGAATGGACCGTATGCATTAACATTTATGAACAGTCTTTCCGATTGTTTGTTTTGGCGCTAAGGGTTTACGTCTTAATATCAGCAACCATAACCTTCTTTAATGCGGTGGAGTGATTACAGTAAAGTAACTCTTCCAGGAAATCGAGGAAATAACATTGAGAATTTGAACTTTCAAGTTCACGGACGGTAATGATAAGGGGAAATTCTGTTGACAACGGCCTAACTGCATGTCTCATGAGATGAACACTGTAAAACTTAAAAGATTTACTGTACCAGAGACACTACTTCATCCAGTACACCCACTTGCTCTCTGTGATAATCAGTCGCTACTTTTCAACCGCCTCGAGAACCATTTCTTGAGACTTTTCAATCGCCTTAAGAGTTGCTCGTTGAGAAAGTCTTAAACAACTCGGTCGGTGCTAAAAAAAGACGTCGCAAAATTCGTGATTTTCAGAGGTTTAGAATTTTACACCCTTTTATCTTATAGCCAAAAATATTTGGACTATAATATCATTTATTTCTACGAGTAATGTTTCACATGAGTTCGGACAGGCGTATTTGAAGGCAAATGTCGAAGAAACGACAATACACCGTCTATATTGTCGACTATGAACCACATCTAGGGTTGTGGAATTTTGAAACAACTGGGACCAGAATCAATATTGTTATCAACATTACCAACACTAACAAAGAACATAGGAATATGATAACGTAATAATAACGGTACTAAGTAGAGTACCAGCTTGGATACCTGAGCTTTTCGAGCTCAAAATAGACGCGATAACAATTGAAATAAGAGCAGAATAAATTTGACGACTCCAGAAAAAGAAGGTAAAGACCAGAAGTAGATAAAAAGCAATATCTTAGATAAAGGTGTGCAAGTAGGGCATTGGTTAGGAGCGCCCTGCAACACACATGAGATCGATCCGGCGCCGTGGGTCCATGAGCCCTTCTTTCGCTCCCGGGTCGGTAACTTGGTACCAGATCTGTCTGAGAGGATAAAACTACTTATTCCATACATTGATAAAGCACCGCATGCCAATGTATACACCAGATATGCCAGTCACCTCTAACGATGTTTAATGAAGTCAAATGCGTGGTGCATCCCTGAGGAATTGATCAACGCTGAGATCTCTTTCCTTAGCAATTTTTATCTTACATAACTAGGTAGAAAAATGTTGTTGTAGGATGCCGTTTTAAATCGCGTTTTCCATTCATACTGCTATCGGATGAAATTTGTTGTTAGTCATACAAAACTACCCCGTTACCGTATGCATTATGAAAAATTACAATAGCGAATATCATCAGTGTAAAAAGCTTTTAGTAACGAATCCTTTGATGATGGAGAGAAAGGATGATCTGAACGGGGGTATCATGGCGTTTATCCATCACATAGTTGAAAGCGGTCAGACAAGAGTACGGTAATAATTGACAGTGTGACTGAGTATACAGTAATTGAACGTAATCTAATTAGAACAGTATTGAACGTTGTATGAAAAATAATTAAGTAGATGATAGGCGGAAAACAATGAACGAGAAACTAAATAGGCAGAAAAGAATGGCAAAGCATAAAATACAATCAAATAAGCAACTGTGGTTACTAACTAGTCAATAAATACTTACTGACGGAGAACCTAAACGCTTCCAGCTATGAAAGATATAAGGATAAAAAAAGCATAAAGATCTCGGTGTTGATCAATCCCTGAGGGATGCGCCATGCATTCTACTTCATTAAGCATCCATGGAGGTGATTGAATTCATATCTGGCCTTTACAATGACTCGCGGTGGCCTACCGATGTATCGAGCCAGTGCTGCTATCCACCTAGACATGTCTGGTGCCAATTTTCCAACCCCAGAGAAATGGAAGGCTTGGTGAGCCTCGGATGCGGGAATCAATCCCATGTTTCGCAGGGCGCCTCCGACTACTCCGCTACATACGCCCTTATGAAAGCTGTATGAGAATTGTAAGTGTTTAGAGTGGAAAGAAATACATTGTAATGAGTGCATTGATAATGGCCATGTGTCGCAAAAATCAGTTAAGAATTTCAGGATAGCCACTTCATCAGATAAAGATTTCTTCCAACGTGGGAATTATCCCCTTATGGGAGTACAATGAGCGTGTTGTGAGCGAAATGTGTAGTGCGGAAGGTAAATGTAGACTTCTTAAGGTAGGCGTTTTAAAAACATCTTAAATTTCTTTAAATATTTTTCTGTTTGTTTCACTCCAAGTGATCCTTATGCAACTGATAGCATGATTTTTGAAATGAAATAAAATGAGGAATCAACAACTAAAAGAACAAAATATAAAGCTCTCGGAGCTGATCAATCCCCGAGGAATGCGTCATGCATTCGATTTCATAAAGCATCGTTGGAGGTGACAGAATGCATATCTAGCCCTTGCGATGACTTACAGTGGCCTAGCCATGTATTGAACCATTGCTGGTAGCCTCCCAGACAACCCTGGCACCAATTTGCCGACCCCGAAAGGATGAAAGACTTGGTGAGCCTGAGGCGCGGGGATCGATCGCATGTGTATTGTAGGACGTCTTCGACCACTGCACTACACGCGCTCCTCCAAAGTAAAGCAAACAAAAAACTGGAATTCACTTAGAGATCTCAAATAAACGATAGCCTTATTATGAAAGAATCAATACTTTTATATACGAAATTCAAACATTAGTACATTCTTTTGACTTCCAAACATACTATGTATTGGTGAATTTCCGTCGTTCTCTATCAATCGGAGATCACTTCGGCACTGTGATCTACGAGATACTGTAGGTCTCTCCCACGATACCGCGCACTATATATTAGGTTCGTCTTGCCAAAATGTGATACAGTTTCGTTTCTTGGTTTCTAGCAAATCATTTTGGAATGTTGGTGATGGCACCAATCGATAGAAAACTAGCTAAGTGACGGGCGAAACAAAGGACCCACATTGTGTGGTGGCGAACGCATCAGGCCCCAGAAAGGGTAATAGAGCGTTTATTCCACACCACAGATACCTACGGTCCGGAGTTTGCAAACATCTCAGGATCATTGTGGTTGAATCGTTTTATAATATTCCAATAACTAGTGCTTTGATGACTTTGTGTGAGTCAGAGGGTTACGGTGAATACGGATGAGATGGTTTTCAGAATCCAGAATGTTCTCAGTGTGAGTCGTCTGACTATTTCCACCATACGGATTCAATGTGCTTTTGTTATCTTATCGACATCAAGAATACGGTGTAGGCACAGCTGCAAAAAACAAGAAATAAATCTGTAGCATTTCATAAAATGAGAAAACGGAAGAATGTTTACCGAAAAAGAAAAGAGATTCTTGAAAAAAAACCGCCGACGTTGGGCGATGTGCTACGGTAGAATATCTCCACTTAAAAACTGAAACTTCTCGAAAATCGGCTTTCACTAGACCTCGGCATTGGTAATAAAATTATTGCGCCCTAACAAACCCTGCTCGTTCATCTGAAAAGTGGTTTCTTCTAGATATCTTTAAGAGTTACCAGCTAAAGCTCCTTCCGGTTCTCCTTCTTCGGGACCTATTCTTATTTTCTACATAAAGCTTTATTCCGTGATTATTCAACAGTCCTAATGCGCAATTTGTGCATAAAATTTGGTATGTTAGGAACCTTAGTCTACCAGAGTCACCATCCTCGTTTTCTAGGAAAGCCACCCAAATGGTGTTCACATAGTAATAAAGGAAAGTACAGAACCTAGAAAATTTGACATTTTACCACATTTTTATTGTAAACTGAATAAAATATGATTCTAATTCGTTCATTTCGTAATCGGTGAATGAGGATGCTGTCGTCACCCGTGTGTGTGAATGAACGACTGGACCAAGAACGGGGTCGTACAGCGCGACGACGAAGCTATGGAACAAAGTGATGGAGATCGGATATCATGCTATGTATCTTATTTCCTTGTAAATAAGCTCTCTATAGCCTGACGATTACAGAAATCCTTGAAAAAGACGAGTAAAAAACCGTATGAATTACATGGAATGGGTTTCCACTACCTTTAGAAGCGTTTTATAGGGTATTATCGAAAAGTTAGGCTTTACATCTTAACTGACTACTGGGAATGATTTCCATAACGCGTTTCTATTCTGGTTCTTTAATTCCGTCGTCAAAAAAGCTAAGAAAACTTCATCTACAAGGTAATAGAGAGAACGAGAGAGAAAGAGAGAGGGAAAGAGAGAAAGAAAGAGAGAGAGGGAGGGGAGGAAGAAATCCAAAACGAAGTTGAGTTTTGTAAAATTCTACCTACATGTACTTTTACCCTATTCAGCTCACACGAGTTACAAATCTCTATTCTGCAAAGAATTCGACGTTTTGGGCTTCTTCAGAGTCGGAATGATCCGAGTCGACTGTGTAGAGCAGCTCCTCTTCGAAAATAGGGGTGAGTCTTCGTAGTCGCGTCCAGTCGAATCTTCTGGAGTGGAGGACCGCTTTAACGTGGAGTAAAAGTCAGTTTGTAAAAGTATTACTACGCAGTCTATCAATACGTGTTTGTTTCTGCTGAACTCACTTGTGAATCATCACAACGAGTCTAGCGTAGCATAAAAATCAGAAAAGAAAAGATTATTCGTAGAGAGACGGAAACAAAGACATTCAACAACTGGCGAAGATGCATGACATAGTTGTTTTTTGATAACATATTTGATCTATTACATCTGACCTCCAAATCAATAGACCATCGTAGAACACTCAGTGATATCGGTACCATTCAAAAGCAATTTATGACTAGAAAATGATATGGATGTCGAAGAAACCATAGCGCTTAATTAATCTCGTTCTCTATTGAGAAAGAAAAACCGATAAGTGCTATGAAATTCGGAACGCAATCATCGACACGAAAATCGATACACCAAAAGGGAAAAAGTGCAAATATTTGTTTAGAATTCTCCTATAGTCGATGAACATCAATATATTAGCGAAGTTAAGCTCTTCACTCACTCTGAGGATATTCTTCTTATTGAATATCACCAAATTTCTAAATAATAAGGGATAAAGTATTCGGCTACGATGTATCCCTTAGGATAGAGCAATGCAATCGACATCAGTCAGCACTGTCGAGGTGACTAAGTGGATTTGGATTGACAAGATTTAGCCTTTGCAGTGATTCGCTATGATCAGTCAATAGGCTCAATTTGCTCGACAGGTAGGAAAACTTTCGTATTTTCTTACATAATGCCCTTTTTGGAAACAGGTTTTTCACGAAGACGTAGTCGCAGTTCACTGGCGAAGTTTTCGTTTCTGTAGTTGAGCTTATGTTTGAAGATGTACAACCGCTTCTCTACTTAGCTGATCTCACAGCCTTTCGATGAAAATATGAAATAGGAAGACGCATTCGCGTTCCACGAACAAGCATCACACAAATATAAAGAAATCTTAAGCACCTAATCTTGTCCTTAGCTAAAAAGAGTTGGACTGTTTTCCACTCCGTTCATCGAGTTCATTTTAGGATTAACAATTAATTGGGCCATCCAGTTCCAGAGCCCGCAGTACTCTACGTCATTTCATAGGAGCAGTGACATTTCAGTAGCAACAATTTTTACTTTTTGTACATCAGAAGAGAACAACTGGAACGTCAACAGCATTTGAAATGATCTGTTTATAGAGTTTGGAGAAAACATAGAGGGAAAAGTGAATACATAGACTGGAAAAGTGCGCTGTACTGTGGAGAATTCTTGAAATTTATGTTGAACATTGAACAAAAACGTTAAACGCCTATGCAGGGAACGACAATATAACCAGTTTCAGGGTGGAACCTCGTCCGACCGGTGACGCGGCATAGATTAGAGACTGGCCACGCCTCCAAAAATCGTTTCATGGTGGCGAATGAAAGCAGATCACAATCAAATATACACTCTTGGCATTGTAGATAAAATTCGTTACAGTACTCCAAAAAAGGCAGAGTTTCCTTTTTTTAATGATTTGGTAATGATAATGATCCACTTCATTGTTTTCCCTTTAATTTTTCGTAGAATTTCTGTGATAACACTACACTTTAGGTTCTTGCTGGTAAAACGGTTTCGCTTTGGTTTCCTTGAAATATAACCCACTGGATAGCTCAAATTTCATTGACATCCAAAAACAACAAACAACGAATGGCAATATAAAAACACAACGTCCGAATTAGAATCAGAACCTTATGACTTAAAGCTTACTTAAGAGATATTATAAATACAAATGTGCTAAAAAAGCAATTATTAGGAATACAAGAAAAGGAAATCGGCCGCAAAATAGCACGAATATTTGTTCACAGTTGCAAAATTGCTTACCTGAGCTTTTTTCTACTCTTAAGGGGTCAGGCAACACAGTCGTAGTGATAGCGATCATCACGAGTTGGCTCGATCCTGCATCGGACCCATCATATCTCTGGTACTTCGGGGTTGGAAAAATAGTACCAGGCTTTTTTGGGAAAGCTCACTTTCTTTAATAAAAGTAGAAACGCTCTAGCCCGGATATCCTAGGGCTCCGAGGAGCTTGGATTCGACCCTCAACGACATTCATGATGACAGGAGAATCCTCAAACACCATCCAAACCCACATGCAAAAGTTGGAAGACCTTCACGGACAATGGATGCAAGGAAAGGACTGAATGCAAGAAGTTTTGGGACCCGCACAGCAGATGTGAAAGACGAGTGATGTAAAATAAAATAGAAAATTGTGCTACTTGTATTATGTGCTACTATTCCTACTATTGCTACTTTTATTATGTTCCTCTCCAGGCTCTGAAGAAGGCGATACCGCCGAAACGTCGGCCACTGTTGTGTTGTATGCGTTTTCTGTACTGAAGTAAACGTATGCTGTATAACAAGGTTGCAAATGCCGAAGAAGAAAGCTACGCCTTTGTAATCCAATGCTGAGGTAATAGGAAGTGGATCCTGGAACTGCTACTTGTATTTTCTGTACTATCCCCTTAAGCGATCGAGTGACTCAAGCGGGTGATAGTGAAGTTTCTTGATTTATCTCTGCTGCATAGTTTAACTAAAATGAAATTTAGAATTTACTCTTTTGAGTAGACAAGGAAAATTTTTTTGTGACAAAGAAGTTAATAGACGGACTGATGGCGTCTCCTGAGTATACTCGAGAAAAGCGTCGACGCATATTGGTTAAGGGTGATCTCGAAACCAATTCCATTTCGTACTCAGTTATTTGACGGAAATCTTTCGCCTGAATCGAAATTCAGAAAGCGATCCACCTATATACAAGTATTCGGAGACACATATCCATACGCACTGAAATTTCAGGAGAGTCCACCACAGTAGGGGACAGAAGCCCATCGTTGAAATACCTTTCGAAGCAAGTATCTAGTTGAATTTGATCCACATTTTATCACCACTATCAGCCAACTTGTACAGGTACTGCATCTCCCAGAGACAAGTGAAATCCCTGGAACAACGAAACGCGTCTGTCCTACGCAATGGATCAAGTTCACGGCTGCCAGAGGAGAGTAAACAGGCGATACTCTGAAGCTTCATGGCTTCACATAGTTCCTCCAATCGGCGACGTGAATAGATTCAAATAACACGAATTCCTTACGCTTTGCCTAATCCCATCAGGACGCGTGTTACGAACTGCTATACACACATTGGTTCGACCACGTCTACACGGGCCCACGAAATCTTCCATGCATCGTATGGCGGTAAGATTGGTAACAGACTTGTCTGGAAGGGTAAAAAACTGATTTCATGCAATCAGATTTGCATTCAATTGCTTCGATGTTTAATCATAAATTGAATAAAAGAAATAAAATTACCGAATAGTTGGAAACTAAATGCAACGTTTTCGAGTGTCCCACATCAACTCAACAGTTGCAAACACAAACGTGACGAGGAGCGCCGACATTTGCTGTTCGGCGAAATCTGTTCAAAGTAGAAAGAAAGAAATAATCAAGAAGAATACTTTTCCTAGCTCTAGAAAGTTGGAGTTTCATGTAGAATAAAAGCAAAATAAGAAAACTTCTCCTTGGTTATTAACGATCCAGTAGCAAAGGCAAACAGAATCACATGTTGCTCGTGAGTCCATGTATCTGCTGGATATCAACACAGAACTTAACAAGTCGAATATGAATTCACTGGTCAACATTGTACTATTAAAATTTCTGTCATAGATAGATTCGACGATTGGGAGATAATTGAAATACGCCGTCATTTAGGTTTTAATGGTTCGAAAGCAGCGATTTGAGCACCTTTGGAACAATCAATTATCTCCTTAGACAGAACGGCACTGATTAAAAAGGATTTAACCTATCAAAGGCGGCACATTCCTCATCTATGTAAACATTCTGCAGTTGGTCTCCATCACTAGTTGGAAGAGTGAACAAATCGATGTGTGTCTAGAAAAAGTTAGCTACCTTACGACTAAAATTCGGATTATAACGTTTTCTCAATAAGCACACACGAGGTCGTTAGGTGTGTGCTTATCCAGAAAAGAGCTAATTTATCGATTGAAACCCATGTTATTGGCAAGTAGGCCTTGAGAATTACTTTAGGCTTTGAGTTTTTCTCTGTTGAGGCTATGAAATTGCTTGACTGAGTAGTGTGTCAGTTAGACCTTCCAAAGCTCTGAAGAAAACGAAACCGCCGAAACTTTAGCCATTGTTTAGCAAACGTTGTATTAACAATCTCGGATCTTCTCAACAAAAAGAAGCAAGTAATAAAGTAGAACCCTATAAAGAATGTGACAAGATAAAAAAATTTACTCACATGGATTCAACATAAAGGTAGTTTAAAAATGCAAATCATCTTCGCACCAATTCTAACCCTACTGTTTTTTTTGCTATATTTGAAAGGGGTAAATGCTTTTCCTTTGTTCTAAGAGCTGTATAACAAAGTAGATAAGCCTAAAAAACTGCTATAGATTTAGAAATTTCTTAGGTTTTCTATTACGAAGTTTAGGAATGGCAGGATTTATCCCATTATATCTGCGTCGATCGTTCTCGGTCGAGTGGGCGCAGAAATCGCGCGAGGCAACGCTGCCGCCACAGGAAATGTATGGCCGTCTTGCAAAGAAGAACCTTAATTGAAGTTTTCCTCCAGCAAAAAAAAAGGTGCCGATTTTAGGAGTAATAAAAAGGCGGTTAGGTCTAGTTTAAGATTTAATGTAGGGCAACGCTCGACAATCACCCATCATGTCGGTGAAAGGAGAAAGCAACTCATCCTAAGTTTTTTTTGTGTTGTAGCCAAATCCACATCCGAAGTTGATCATCTCTGTGAACGGACAATTGCGAAATAATGTAGCGAACGGAAAAAGTGTTGGGACCCACATAATATGTGAAAACGGGCCATCTAAATAAGTTAGTATTGATTGGGAAGCTTGCTGCCCTGGTAACATATTGAGGAACTTCAGCGAATAGAAGATGTAACGAACACACCTAAAACCACCATACGACTACTTACTGTTGAAAATTTCAATCATCAAACAGAATTCGCGTCACCTAAAGACCACACCAATGTGGAAAAATGCAACCAGATGATCTTGCTGTTAAGGAAAAAGGCCTTGACTATAATAGAACGCTTTCCATTTCATCAAACTACTTGATTTTTTATGCGATGTTTTAGTTGGTAAGCCAATGAAACAACTTTTTTTCCCACTTTTTTAAACTAGGATTGAGGAACGTAAAAGTGAATGGGAAAGATACGAACGCAAAAAATAAACTACGGAGTAACATCGTTCATCGATGGTGGCAATGCTTGTTTCCATTCGGTCGGATCCATCAATCAGTGAGAGAAGACGGGAATGAATAAAAAAAAGTCGCGAAGTCCTTAAAAATGTTTTTTTCCAGTAAGTGATGATGGCCACAACGATAAATTAAGCGAAACATGACAAGAAGAAGCTGTGCTGTGAAAATATCACTAGCTCAATTCGTTTTCGATACATAGTTATAGAAAATTTGCCATACTGTAGAGCTCATTGAATCACAGTGTTGATTAAAGACCGTTAGAAGCACTGAGCAAAAGACAACTGCCCCAGCAAAAAGGAAAATTAACATGGAAAATGCTCATACGGTTTTTAAACGTTAATGGTGAGCTGTAGTTCTTGCAGCAAGGCAAAAAACGTAGCCATTCGAACCCAACCAATTTAAATTTTCTTAACCTGTAAACTTTTCTAATTATTAAACTGTTAGGGAGTTTACCACTCCGACGTGGATGTGTGTGGGTGTAGCATTGCGATGTACGCCAAGGAGTTCATTCGTTCAAACAAGGTGAGAAAGAGGTTGACATTTCCACTCGGATGCTCAACTGAGAGAAAGCCTATGACAGAAATTACCGCGATCTTGGAAGAAAACCAGTCCAAAAAAAGCTTGTCTTCGATCCACAGTTATCAGCGTCACAGAAACACTCTGGGAAAGGATCTTAGGATTTTATGAAGAACTCTCGCCCAATTATTAACAATCAAAAAAAATGGTAGTGGCACGATCTCTGTTTCCTATATTGGTAAACATTATAACCTAGATCCAATACTTAATATCTATATCATAACAGAATCGTTTTTTGATACCACGAATTGGGAACTTGACCTGAACCCTAGCAGACTGGTACCATAGTCACGGAAATTGTCTTATATTTGGAAATGTTTATAGATGAGATTGACGATGAAACGTTGAAGCCATATGGTAGAAAATCCTGCCATAGGTATTGCCAGCTTCTATGGATCAGTCAAGCACCAGAGTGAAATTTCTCAGTAAAACGCCACTTATAGTGAGATCGATCGCTTCCCATAGGGTGTACAGTATCGTACTCGATACAGTATCATAGTTGTTGATTCTCCAAAGAATTTTCAAAGCACTCCACAAAGGTTTTGTAGAAATGTCGGCAAATCAATAAAATAATATTTTATAGCGGGAAGAAAGACAGGTTTATGGTAATAAAACTGAAAACAATAACACGGATTAGTGACAAGTTCGATGAACGGACACAGACTGGTGCATAGGTAGGAAAATATACAACTGAATTGAAATACACAAACAAGTTAAACAAATATGTTCAAGAAATAGTTGTTGCCTCTCAAGAGCAACCGTTTCTTCTATCTGTCAACTGCATCGTCGGAAAAGATGTTTCATTAGCAGAACAATTACAGCATTGGTGTTCGATCTTTAATATTTTTCTTAAAATTTTAAACTCTGAAGGGTGTTCAATCCTATTTTTTTAGATATCTGTGATATCACAGTGGAAATCTTTTCACTGGAAGTATAACTGCAAACTTAACAATTTTACTTTTTACTGTGAAATAATCAGAATAGCCAAAGTAACCCCTCGCCACCGGAACGAGATGTTTGTGCGTGTCGAGTTAAAAAATATTGAAAAAAGGTTAGGAAGATATCAGCAAGTCAAATACGAAAAATAAAAGAAGCTGCGATCCATTCACCTAAAACACAGCCTGACCTGGCCAGAAACTGCCCGCTGACCTGGCAGACGCCAGTCGTAAAGTAGCGAACCTTTGCCATTCTGAACACAAATATCTGTGACACTCTGAGACGAGATGAAATGGTTATAAGACGATTTTTTAAGAACGCGTAGAGAGGGAATAAAAGCTTTCCAGTTTAGCACTGCATCCTTCGCTGAGGTTCACACGGTTAATGGTTAATAGCAATAAGTAGTACTTACTTACTTGGATACATGGATGGAGCATTTTCACTAGTTGTTCGTGCCACATTATAATTTCCATTCGTTTCTTTCTAGCGCATCCGTCGTCCATGGTAGTAACTGATTGGAGCATGCTGATCTCTGCTAGGCCCACACCCAACCGTACGTCTTACTATGTAACCGGCCCATCTGTGTTTTGCTAATGTCTATACCCCTGGATTCTGAAGATTGAATAGGTTTCGAGGATCTGAGCTGCCATTCCGCACAGACGTGAGCTCGAAAGGAAGATTATCGAGCGGCATTTGAACCCACTTGTAATAGTTAGAAGACCGACATGGATGGTGACAATGAAACAATAGAACAAACAATAGAACGCAAGACGTGGCTGGGATCCACACAGTAGATGCGAGAAATGGATCGTGCAAACAAAAAGTTGTGAAAATACATGGCTAAGGAACTGAATCATTGATTTTCATGACGAATTTGCTTGGATAAAGCTATTTCTCATTATTAGCCTTTGACTAAACTCCTTAATAAATTGTCGTTCTAGTTTTCCTTCTTTATTAACTATACAATAACTACTAAATAAAATTTTAATTAAATTCAAAGTTCTATCAAGGTTATCAAATCGCTTACTAATAAAGGTAGTGAAATGAAAATTAGACGAGAAAAACAAAGAACAGACTCTTTTGCAAAATAATATCTTTTTATAATATACCGAAAAAGGTGTAGAAGGTTGGTTTGGTCATAAAAAATTGATTTAAACTACATAAACATATAAGCGCGTGCGGCGTAGCGGTCGGAAGCGCCTTGCGAAACATGGGATTGATTCCCGCATCCGAGGCTCACCAAGCCTTCCATTTCTCTGGGGTTGGAAAATTGGCACCAGACATGTCTAGGTGGATAGCAGCACTGGCTCGATACATCGGTAGGCCACCGCGAGTCATTGTAAAGGCCAGATATGAATTCAATCACCTCCATGGATGCTTAATGAAGTAGAATGCATGGCGCATCCCTCAGCGATTGATCAACACCGAGATCTTTATGCTTTTTTTATCCTTATATCTTTCATAGCTGGAAGCGTTTAGGTTCTCCGTCAGTAAGTATTTATTGACTAGTTAGTAACCACAGTTGCTTATTTGATTGTATTTTATGCTTTGCCATTTTTTTTCTGCCTATTTAGTTTCTCGTTCATAGTTTTCCGCCTATCATCAACTTAATTATTTTTCATACAACGTTCAATACTGTTCTAATTAGATTACGTTCAATTACTGTATACTCAGTCACACTGTCAATTATTACCGTACTCTTGTCTGACCGCTTTCAACTATGTGATGGATAAAAGCCATGATACCCCCGTTCAGATCATCCTTTCTCTCCATCATCAAAGGATTCGTTACTAAAAGCTTTTTACACAGATGATATTCGCTATTGTAATTTTTCATAATGCATACGGTAACGGGGTAGTTTTGTATGACTAACAACAAATTTCATCCG